>JABUQX010010442.1:0-2500 GCA_015478945.1 Trachelipus rathkii
ATTACCTTAATACTTCTTACGAGACTGTTATATCTTCTCATCCAAATACTGAGGTCCTCTATTTAGGGGATTTCAATGTACATAACACTGAATGGTTGGGGTCCTCTCATACTGATTTAGGTGGGGAGGAGGCCGAATCATTTAGCATTCTCAACGATCTGGAGCAACTAATTAAAGAACCCACACACATTCCGGATCGTCCCAACCAATTCTTGAACACACTTGACCTATGTTTCACCACTAGTCCTTCTCTCTATAAATACACCACCTTCGCTCCTATTGGTAAATCTGACCACAACCTTATATCTCTTAATTTTAATACTTTCTCTCCAACAGCTTCATCCTGCCCTACGCGTTTTTTTCTGGCACTTTGATCGGGCCGATTGGGGGGCCTTGCGTTGCTTCTACGCTAATTATAATTGGAATGACTGCTTTTGTCTCTGGTGACGCTTCAACTTCTGCCGATAAGGTGGGAGCTGTAATCGTTGATGGGATGAGCAGGTTCGTTCCTTCTTCGACTAAATCTTTCTCTCCTCATAATCCATGGTTCGATCGTGCTTGTTCTCTGGCCATCCAGGCTAGAGACAGTGCGTATCGGGAGTGGAAAAATTTTCGTTCTCCTATCACTCTTGCTAATTTTCATTCTGCTAGAAATCGTTGCAGGGATACTCTTCGACGAGCAAAGCGGGCTTTCATCAAACGAAAGTGCGCTAACCTCCTTGGTTCTCCTACTGACAAATCTTTCTGGCCTCTTGCCAAAAACATCTCTAACAACTTCTGTAAATCTGTCTTTCCTCCTCTTATTCGCTCTGATGGTTCTGTTGCTAATTCTCCAACTGAAAGGCCATCTCTTCGGCCTCCTATTTTCGCTCTAACTCAACTCTTGGACGATTCAAGGCATTCCTCTTTCCCTTTCTATTCAGGTGTCCTATGCATTTGCCTGTGATTACATTCGATCGGGTGCATGGGCTCCTGAAATCTACGAACGTTAGGAAGGCGGGTGGCCCGGATGGCATTCCTCCCCGAGTTTTGAGGGAGTGTGCTTCCGTGCTATCCCCGCCCCTCGTTCAACTATATTCTCTATGTCTCAATACTAGCACTTTCCCTCAGTGTTGGAAGCACGCACATGTCCAACCTATTCCGAAAAAAGGAAGCCGCTCTGATCCTTCTAACTATCGCCCTATAGCTCTTACTTGTATTCTATCTAAGATCTTTGAAACCCTTCTCAACTCTCATTTTTTAGATCATCTGAAATCTCATTCACTTCTTTCCGATCGCCAGTACGGCTTTCGGCGCTCGAGGTCTACTGGCGATATACTTTCCTATCTTACTGATTTATGGTTTTCCGCCCTTAGGAACTACGGGGAGACTTGCGTGGTGGCGCTTGACATATCCAAAGCATTTGACCGGGTATGGCACGCGTCACTGCTCTCCAAGCTCCCTCCTTTGGGTTTCCTCCTTCTCTTTGCTTACTTATGTCTAGTTTTCTTTCAAATCGCTCAAATATCGGCTGTTGTTGATGGGGCGACTTCTTCTTCCTTTTCTGTCAATAGTGGTGTTCCTCAGGGTTCTGTCTTATCTCCTACTTTATTCCTACTTTTCATTAATGATCTTCTAACCTGCACATCTAACTCTATTCACTCATATGCCGATGACTCAACCCTTCATTCTTCAACTCATTTCAATTCTGCTCCTCTCTTTTACTTCTAGAATTGCCTCTCGTCTTAATCTTTCCGATTCTATTCTCGCTGATCTGGATAGAATTTCTCTCCACTCTAAAACACCTTCTAACTTTCAATTCTTAAAAACTCACTCTTACAATCTCCCTCTCTAAGACACCTTCTAACTTCCCTATCTCTCTTTCGACGTTTCTCTCGTCTCTCCTGTTGCCACAATATAAACATCCTTGGCATTAACATAAACAAAAAATGTCTTGGAAACCTCACATCACAATGGTTGCTAGGGCGGCCTCAAAGAAACTGGGAGTTCTGTTTAAACTGTGAGACTTTTTTTTTTCCTCTCTTCAGTTGCTCAGGCTATACAAGGCCACATCCGCCCTTTTTTATGGAGTAACTGCTCTCATAATCTTGGGGGTGCTCAATGGTTTCCAACCGGCTTTGGAATAGGGTCGATTCAAAGGCCAAAAGTCGTAAAAACTTTCCTGCACTGTCCTGTGCCCTTGACCCTCTATCTCTGCGCCGGAGGTTGGTGCTTATCTCTTTTCTATAGGTACGGCAGCGGCAGGTGCCTCGAGGGAGCTTATCACTCGCGCACCACTACTTTTATGTCGCCCTCGTAGCACTAGGGGTGCTGTATCTGCACGAGTTTTGTGTTGATGTAGGTAACTCCAGGCTAGTTCGCTGCGGTGCTTCTTCTTTCCTGCCACATCCTGTTTTGTGGAATTCTCTTCCATCTTCTGTGTTTTCTGCTGAATTTAATCTCCCACTTCAAAGCCTGCGTCTGTGCTCATCTGCGTAATTTTCGTTAGTTGTTCACTTCT
>JABUQX010010442.1:5000-10000 GCA_015478945.1 Trachelipus rathkii
ATTTACGTTTTTTATATAAATCAAACAGCCTCTAGAGCCTCCTGAGCCTCTGGAGCCTCTGGAGCCTCTTGAGCCTCTTTAGCCTCCCCAGCCTCCCCCCACCTCACGCCCCTCCCCATCTATGATCTATTGATTCATGTCATATTTTGTATAACATAACACAAAACTTTTATTTATTTTTGTTTTATATGCTTTAAACAGTTTGTTTTTACTAAAATTTACGCTTTTCATATTTATAACTTAAGAAATTTGTGTTTTTTACATACCCTATAACCTTTAATCAGTAAATCAACGCAAAAAAAATCACCTCGATAAACCTGCCCAAATCCTGGATTATTTTGACCTTAAGATTTGCTATTTAAAAAAAATTTAAACAGATCTTTTTTTAATTATTCATACTGATCAATGAAATATATGGCTTAACGTAACAAAAGTTTCACATCAATAGCAACTAGCTTCACCTGAACTAAGAATATAATGTAGCACCTGCTCAAACCTAACACAGTTAAATACGAATAACAGTTTAAACATTTAACAAGTTTCATTACTCTAACAACATTAACATTAACAAAGTTCCATACTTAACAAGTAAAGTAACTAACATTGAGCGCAGAACGTACCTACTTACGCTTTTCTAACATATCAGCTGATATTATTTACATTAAATAGTAAATTTAACAAACATGTTATCACAACCTTGTGGTAGTATCATACTGAATCATGAATAGATGCTGAAAGCGTAACAAAGTTTTTTCAATATAATAAAGCAAACATAGGATCATATGAACTACGAATATAATGTACACTCACAATCCTAACACATCTTATACACGAATAAGCAGTCAACATTAACAAAGTTTCATACTTAACAACTGTAACGTAACTAACATTTGCATACAATACGTAACTTATTCACACTTTTTCAACACTAACATATCACTGTTATTTTTACATTGACATAGTAACATTTAACAAAATTTATCACAATTTGTGTAATTATCATATACTGACCAACGAAAATACGCTAGCGCAACAAAGATTTCACATCAATAAAGCTAACATATCATAACATGATGTAACAATATAATGTATAACATCAAATCCAACATACCTTATGCATGAATAAATCGCTAACATTAACAAAGTTCCATACTTAACAACAGTAAAGTAACTACTGTTGCATACAAAAACGTAACCTATTCATAGTTTTCAAACATATCTCTAACATATCATTACTATTTTTCGTATTAACCTGTAATTTTATCATCACCGTCTAATTATCATACTGATTCAACGAATATATGCGCAACGGTACCAAGTTTTTTGGCATTAACAAAGCTAACATAGTCATAGTCTTAACCAAGATATAACATAGCAACGAAAAACCTAACACATTTTCTTAAGCGATAAACTTGCTAATTAACAAAGTTTCCAATACTTAACACAGTAAAGTAACTAACAACGCATACAGAACGAACAAGTACGAAGCTGATGAGGTAAATATTCATTTAACAAATCAGTATAGCGATGTGTTTGTTTATTTTAATTTTTAAATTCATTTCCTTTGAAACCTTTTGTTTTTTTCATAAAAAAACTTTTATTTATTTTTAATTTTTTTCGTTAAAACTTTTTTGTTTTTAAAAAACTTTTATTTATTTTTAATTTCATTTCTTTAAAACTTTTTGTTTTTAAAAACTTTTGTTTATTTTTAATTTTATTTCTTTAAAACTTTTTGTTTTTTAAAAAAACTTTTAATTTTTAATCTTATTTCTTTAAAACTTTTTTGTTTTTAACTAAAAATTTTACACTATTTAAAGTTTTATAAAGTAAAAAATTGGTGGTTTTTAACTTACCGCTAAAAACGGTAAATCACGGAATCAGTAATCAAACCTACGTCCCCCTCTACACCGTCCAACCCTGATCTATTGGGGTATTGATCAATTGATCTATGATCTGTTGCTCCCGTCATATTTCGAGTTATCATTTTGTATAAAAAAAAAAAAAAAAATGTTTTTTTTTTTATTAACCCTCGAATATATGCTGACATAAAACAAAGTTTTTCACATCAATAAAGCTAACATAACATAACCTGATGTAAGAATATAATGTATAACATCAAACCTAACATACCTTAAACACGAATAAACAACTAACATTAACAAAGTTCCATACTTAACCAACAGTAAAGTAACTAGCAAAACATATAGAACGTTGCCTTTCACATCTTTTTTTCTTTTTTTTAAAAACTTTTATTTATTTTAACTTTATTTCTTTAAAACTTTTTGTTTTAAAAAACTTTTAGCTATTTTTAATTTTATTTCTTTAAAACTTTTTAGTTTTGTTTTTTTTAAAAAAAAACTTTTAATTTTTAACTTTATTTCTTTAAAACTTTTTGTTTTTACTAAAAATTTTATTCTTTTTATGTTTATAACGTAAAAAATTTACATTTTTACATAAACTAAAACAGTAAAACAGTAAATAACAAAGTTTTCACATCAATAAAGCTAACATAACATAACTTGATGCAAGAATATAATGTATAACATCAAACCTAACAAAATATCATACTTGGCATCAGGAAAGTAACTGACGTTGCTTACAGACCGTACCATATTCACACTTTTTTTTTCAAACATATCTCTAACATATCACTGTTATTTTACATTAACATAGTAACATTTAACAATAATTTACCATAACCTAACCTAATTATCATACTGGCCAACGAATATATGCTGACGTAACAAAGTTTTCACATCAATAAAGCTAACATATCATATCCTGAACTAAGAATATAACGCACAATGACAAAACCTAACATACCTTATGATCGAATAAATGGCTAACATTAACAAAGTTCCATACTTAACAACACTAAAGTAACTAACAATGCATACAGAACGAACATGTACGAAGCTGATATGGTTCCTGTTTCACTAGAGTTATCAGATACATGTCGAGAAATTGTTCCAAACTCGCCCACTTTTCGAAACATTACGCAATACCTATGATTTCAAACTCCTCCCACTTTTCAAAACATTACGCAATACCTATGATTCTTGTTTGGTTTCGTTTTCGAAACATTAAGCTATACATTTGATTCTTGTTTGTCACAGGGTCAACATAACAAATTTATTAAAAAACATTTTATGTTTTTGCTAATGTCTTTATGTTTTATAACAACTCTAAAAACTTTTATTTTTAATTTTATTTCTTTAAAACTTTTTGTTTTTGTTTTTTTTTAAAAAAAAATTAATTTTTAATTTTTTTTTTTTTAAACTTTTTGTTTTTACTAAAAATTTTATTCTTTTTATTTTTATAACGTAAAAAATTTGTGTTTTTACATACCCAAAAGCAGTAAATCAGTAAATCAACCCATCCACCCTACTCTCCTCATCGTCTCCTACCCTCCCATGATCTATCGATCTATCGATCTATTGATTCAAGTCACATTTTCGTGTATCATTTTGGATAAACATAACATAAAACAAGTTCTTTATACACTGATCAACGAATATATGCTAACATAACAAAGTTTTCCCATTAATAAAACTAACATAGCATCATCCGGTCTAAGAATATAATGTACAACAACAAACCTAACACATCTCAAACCTCAATAAGCGGTTAAAATTAACAAAGTTCCACACTTAACAACAGTAAAGTAACTAACATAGCGGGGGCCCCCCTTTTCAAAAAAGTAACTTTCACACTTTTGTCAGCATATCTCTAACATACAACTGTTATTTTAGATTAACATGGTGAATATTTAACAAAAATATATTCATAACGCTTGTCCTAATTATCATATACGATTACCGAATATAGGCTAACGTAACATAGTTTTCACATTAATAAGCTTACATATTGATCATCTGAACTAAGAATATAATCCACACCGAACCTAACACACCTTAACATGAATAACTATTAACGTTAAAAGTTTCAGCACTTTAACAACAGTAAAGTAACTACATAACATGACAAAAACGTAACTCTATTCACACTTTTTCAAGCATATCCCTAACATAACAATGTTAATCTTATACATTAACATGGTGATATTTAACAAATTTTTTATCATAAATTGGCTAAATAAATCATACTGATCAATGAAATATACACTAACATAATAGAGTTTTCACATCAATAAAGCTAACATAGCATACCCGAATCTAAGAAAATATATACAATGCAACAAACCTAACACAACTTACCTATGAATAAACTGTCAACATTAACAAAGTTCCACTGAAACTCCTCGTGAAGATATCAACAACAAGCGTAGAGATGCGGGGAGATTGTCATCGTATCATGCACGGCGAAAAATATGCCTACTGAAGAGAATAGAAGTTGGGTATAAACAAGCTCCTTAAGGTAATGAGGTTGCTTTCTTCAAGCCAGTCAGAAGAAAGTAAACAAGAATACGACGCACGAACGAACCATATCAGTTCAAAAGAGTATATATTCTCGTTAGACAACAACAACAACAATAACGTAGTACAAAAATAAGTTCTTTATATACTTAACCAAACGATATATGCTATACGTTAACATTGTTTTCACATTCATAAAGCTAACATGCATTACCAAAACTAAGAATATAATGTACAATGACAAAACCTAACACACCTTACACATGAATAAAAAACTAACATTACAAAGTTCCAGACTTTAATAGCAGTAAAGTACCTAGCACCAGCGTACAAACGTAACCTATTCACACTTTCTCAAGCATATCTCTAACATATCAATGTTAATTTTACATTAACACTATTGATTTACGTTGCATTTCGAGTATCATTTCGGATAAACATAGCACAAAAATGAGTTCTTTATATACTAACCAGCGAATATATGCTAACATAACAATGTTTTCACATTAATAGAGCTAACATAGCATCATATGAATTAAGAAAATAATGTACAACGACAAACTTAGCACAACTTACCCACTAATAAGCAGTCAACATTAACAAAGTTCCACACCTTAACACCAG
>JABUQX010010442.1:22500-42500 GCA_015478945.1 Trachelipus rathkii
TATTTATGCGTTCAACTGGTGAGTCCTATTTTCTTGCACATATTATTTAATATTCCTTACAAACTGCAACTTTTCAGGAAAAGTTCATTTAGGGAAGGTTTGGTTAAAAACAAAATTACCACAATATCATGTTTGGTAGTAATCACAGGCCTAATCGTTTTTCGGCGATATAGGCTAATACTAGCATTCTGGTTTGCTCCGCGTTTTTCGTGGGACCTAATACTTGAATGAATATGTGTTGTGAATGTTTTTTAGTTATTATTATTAATAGATATATTTTCTTTTGAACGCGAATGAATAGGTTGGTTTTCTTTTTTTTTATAATTATTATTATTATTAAGTTTTATTCTTTTACTGGAGACTCCATGGGAAAAGTGAAAGCTATTTATATATAAAAATATTTTTAGACAATGATGGAAAAGTAAGTTATATTATTATTATTATTTCCCTTTACCTTAATTTGGGTAGCTATGTCCCGGGGGAAAAAGCCCTGTTGGCAAAAAGTTTTTATTATTAGAATTATTATAAATTTATATTTTCTTTTGAAATCACATTTTCAAATAAGCCTAACACCCTTATTTGAAGGTGACCTTCGGATGAAGTCGCCTCAGGGTCATGGCAAAATTTTTTTCAAAGTTACTTTGAGGACTTTAATAATTGTTTTCCTCTCTCAAAGTTAACATCAGTTATGAATTACCAATTTTTATATTATCACTATTTTAACTGAACGCGAATGTGATCTGAAAGTTATCTTTAAATTATTATTATTATTATTATTTTATCGCCAGCGAGTGAAAAAGAGAGAGGCTGTATTTTTATATTACTTTTATTATTATTATTATTATTATGACTGAGTTTTGAACAGCATTTTGAGTAGATGGATTTTTAAAAATATTAATATTATTTCGATTTTATATTAGCTGTTTGTGGTGTATTATCATTATTATTATATTTATATATTATTTTTGTTTTGTACGTTCCCAAATAAACTTAAAACATTTATTTGGTAGCGATTTTCGGAGGAAGTCGCAGGCCTTACATACAGGAAATTTCCATTTTTTTTTGGGACTGAAATTTTTAATTTTTAGGCCTGATAAGGTATTTTTAATATTGTATTTTCTATAAGTTTCAGGAGGTTATTATTATTTATGAATGTATATTATGCAATCAATTTATGTCTTTAGGATGGTATTCTTTTTCTTTGAAATATTTTTAATATTGTATTTTCTATAAGTTTTCAGGAGGTTATTATTATTTATGAATGTATATTATGCAATCAATTTATGTCTTTAGGATGGTATTCTTTTTCTTTGAAATATTTTTAATATTGTATTTTCTATAAGTTTCAGGAGGTTATTATTATTTATGAATGTATATTATGCAATCAATTTATGTCTTTAGGATGGTATTCTTTTTCTTTGAAATATTTTTAATATTGTATTTTCTATAAGTTTCAGGAGGTTATTATTATTTTTGAATGTATATTATGCAATCAGTTTATGTATTTAGGATGGTACGCTTTTTCTTTGAAATATTTTTTTATAACTTTCTAGTATGTATTATTTTAAACACAAATTTTTTTATTTCTCTCTGAGTTTTTGAGAAATGCATTATTTAAGTTGTATGTATAAATTTCTTTCTTTTGAATACATTTTAATAGGTTATTCCCTCCGAGTTTTGAGGGAGATATTATGTAAGTTTTTATACATTTTTAAGGTTTTCCTCATCGTATATGAGAGGGTGGTATGTACACTAATAAGTTAGATTAGGTTGTGTTTCATAGGAGGGTGAAATTGGTATATCCTCCTTGCAATAAAATGGTCTTTTTATACAGTATGATATGTACTACAGGTTTATGAAATTTATTATTTAACGAGGTATAACAGGACCGGTAATTTTGGTCCTCAATTTTTATGAATTTTATTATATTTTTGGTCCTCGTTCGTTATGTAAGTTTTATTTATGTTTTTGAACATGTTGTTCTATCACGATTTATTTAACTTTTTTTGAATGGACCCGGTAATTCGGTCCTATCTAGGTAATGTTCATAACCCATGAATAATTTATTTTTGGGAATTTATTTTAGGTTGATTACAACAGTTTTTAACAGTGTTATAAAGGACCGTCATTTTTGGTCCTCAGTTTTATGTATGTTCTGTTTTGGTAAATCCTTTCTTTAATGTATCGTTAGTAAAATTTGGGTTTCGTATATTTTTTTATTTTTTTTGATTTACAGTATTTTTGTTCCTCAAATTTTTATTTATAACATTTCATGGATTTGAAAATTTGTGTGTTGATAGCTATGAATGTAGTTAAATTGGTGTATTATAAGTGGCTGAAAATCATATATCCACCATGTCCATACCGTAATATTTTTGTAGAGTATATAAAGTTTTTTTGAGCGGTGTGCCTATTAATTTTTGAGTTTTTATGAAACCTTATGTATATTTCACTATTTATATTTTTCTTTGTCTATTATTGATTTCATTTTTTTGTACTTTTAGGCAATCGGGATTGAGATTTGAAAATAAAATTTTATTGGAAAAAGCTTGTTTGTTTGCGCAGTTAACCCCAAGGCATCATTAGCATTTATCCCAGAAGTAGATTTGGGAGAGTGGCGATCCTCTTCACTCTGGAGTTACCTCAAGAAGTTTGTGAAAGAATCTCGCAAGACATATACCTCCGATTGCCAGTCTGAAGTCGCAGGAACAATAGCACATATAGGTTAGTCATAAAACTCACGTTTCAAAAAGTATAAAGGCTAATTTCAATTTTTTATTATTTTAAAGCAAAATTTTATACACCCCTTTTGAATATTTTTAAATAAAAATAAAATAGCCACTACTTTAAAGTAAAAATAAAGTAATTTGGGGGTCAAATTTTTTGTAATATATACATAACTAATCATCAAAATTGGAGCCAACACAAAATTAAGGCACATGATCTTCTAAATTATATAATTTTCACCAAGAATATTCATGCTCATAATGCAAAGCAAAAATTATATTACCACATCACACTCAGAGGAAACCGTTTTCCTAACATAATATGAAGAAATTTATAACCGAGAAACCAATCTCTCTCCATCAAAACTCCTCCCCAAAAGTTTATACTGACGCTCCAGAACGATTCGAATCTCCACAAAAATATCAGAATGATTCAGCAACCCTCTCCCAGAGGCAAAAATTTGATAACTACAATGAATATGGTAAAAGTAGCAGTTCCACCACTCTTGGTGCTTTCGACGAAATTCTCAATGTGATAGATCACAAAAACGCCACCACTCACAAGGCATATTTTGAAAATATTATGAAAGATAGTTCTCAAAATCTGAGTAAAAACACAATTTTAAATGTTTTGCCTACCAATATTTCTCAAAAAGATTGTGACTTTATTTCAAATGTTCATTTCAATAAACCTAAATTTCATACTACATTTATAAAAAAGGGCTTTTTATATAATAAAACAAAATATGATTGTACGCTCAAATCAAGTTCAAAGGAGATTTTAAGTATTAATTATATGAATGTTGTAACGCCCTCCTCATCTCCTTGTAATTTGAATGCACCTATAAATGTAGATCACAATGATTTTCAGTCGCGCATTTTTATGAATAAAAATAATACAAAATGTAATGTAAACTTTGAAAATGCTTCTCATGCAAATCTAAACTCTTATTGTTTAAATGCTCAGCGTAATTATGAAAATTTTAAAGGTGTTACCTCATGCAAATCATTTCACGATAATGTTGCTACCCATGTTTCACATACCATATTAGATACTAATTGTTTTAATGTTCCAAGTAATTTTAACGCTAAATCACACTCTACTAATGTTGAAAGTAGGTCGCATAATGTTCAAAATATAAATTATTTAAATGACTATAATAATGTAACTGAGAGGAAATTTCATATAGTTAACATGGGCTCCGCTGCTCAAAATGATGATTTTAAAAATATTTCACACAAATGGCTTGAAAGCTATCATCTAAATGCTCACTCCGACGACACCTCTCAGAATATTTCGGTTACAAATTTAAATAAAGCCGATCCTCAGGCAACTATAAATGGAAATCAAAACGCTAACTCGCTCTCTTTTAAAGCTTTGAACTCTCCTGAAGATGAGGTGTTGTTACCTTCAGAGAGTGGAATTGATAAAAAGAGAGATAAAAATATAAAATTTTTAAATGTTCAGAAGTATATGTGTGATCAAATCGAACCCGCCAATGCTGTCTCTCTTAGCACAAAAGCACACAATATACTAGATTCTTCTTATTTTTTCAGCTCTGAGTATGCTGCAGATGATGATGTATCCTTAGCCGTTCCAGAGAATGTACCAAATAAGATGTCGGAAGGATCTGTAGGTTTTATAAACAATAATTTTATTAATCAAAATGCTTTCTTTTCTAGAGGTTCTCATGCTCAAACATCTCATCACTTAACTAAGGTTCAGGTTTTTGATCCTACTTTTGGCCCATTGCCAAAAGATGGAAGTAACATTTATAATCATATTTATTTTAATGATATTTCTAATTTTAACAATAATACCTTTTCTAATACTAATAATAATATTTCTTTTAATATTAATAATAATTTTAATGAGGTAGTAATACCTATGGGTACAGAAACAGTTCAAGTAGAACATGACGTAAATGGAAAATCCGACTCAGAGCTTTCACACCTCACTAAGGGTAACCCTATCACCCGTTTTAGTAATACTAGGATGTGGGATAGGAACCCTTCTCAAGCTACAACCGCAATTGCGGACAGTGAAAGTAGTAGTAATATATATGACATAAGTCTGGATGATTCCAGTTTAGCACAAAATGCCGCATATAGGAGGGAAAATGAGGAAAGTAATGAAAGTGTATGCATTGATATTGATCTTGCTTCACCGCAGATGAAGCATCAGGAAGGAAATAGAGAGATGGAAAAATGTGATGAAATATGCACAGAGGATGCGAAGGTTAAGAACAGCGATGCTGTAGGCATCTCACATAGCACTCTTAGGCATGATATTGGCTATGGGACATCAATAAACGGTTTGGATGGTGAAATAGGGGTCCGAATGCGCTCTTTTTCAACCCCTACAGACGGAAAAGAATACTAAGTAGAGCACATGACAAAAGTAATATATCTAGCATAGCACACCCTAGAATAGATAATATTACTCCAAATTTACTTTTAGATAGGGAATCAATGTTAAATTTAAATTACAAATTGGGCCTAAATTTTCAACATTTTCAGCATAGTTTTCAAAACACTTCCTCTAGTTCTGTTATTATGTATCCATTCCAATTTAAAGATTCCACAAATTCTTTCGCTGTGTTGATGAAAAACTATGATCTCTCCCCACCATTAATTTCTAATATAGATTTCTCTTTACCTTCTAAGACCGCCCAAACCATTCCAGACGAGAATCTCTCTCAGTGCACTCCACCTCCCCCTCCCTCTTCCACTCAAAATGACTCCTCAGATACCATTTTAAATTTTAGTGAGGCATTGTTTTCAGACTCTTTATTAGATACTCACACTCATGTTTCTGTGCAAGATAGTTTATCCTCAGAACCATCATTTGATAAATATTTACAGCCTCACCCTCCATTTAGTTCCTCTCAAGTTGAAATTTTCACTTCTAATCAAAATATGAGCTCTCTCTCTCCTCCTAAAGTAGAAACTTATTCCTCTTCTTTCACTAATGACGCAGTTCCTTTTCCAAACTCACAACCACCCATTATTAATTCACATTTAGAGGAAAAAGAATCGATCCACACACCCCCACAGAACAAAAATTTTAAATCTCATCACCAACCCTCTTTCTCAACACCTGATTTTTCAAATCCTTCTACTCAAACCACACCTGAAATAAACTCTAATATCACTTTATCTCAAACCAAATCATCTTCTTTTTCAACTTCAAGCACTAAACACAGTAGTTCTCAAAGCACTATCCCACCGAAACTAACTTTGTCTTCATCATTTGCCAACAATACAAACATAATCAAAGATGAAAAGGCAACATATCACTCGCTCATAGGACCCGCTTATTTTCTAGATACTGATATATCTTTTGACTCTTATACCTTACACAATAAACGCTTTTTGGTCGACAGCGGATCAAACTCCTCTCTCATTAGACATTCCCTCATCTCAGAATTAGAAAGCAAATATGCCATTAACATCCCATTAATAAAAACTCCTATTGTTTTGAAGTCAATCACAGGGGACACATTCAACCAAATTGGTACCACAATTTTGCACATCCACATTAAACACATTTTGGTTCCTGTAAATTTCATTGTCCTTGACGACTCTCTTTGTGGCTTCAAAGCCGATTTACTTTTAGGAACTAATTTTTTAACTCAACCACAGATTAGATTTGAAGTTCACAAAAACACTATCTCTATTAGGTCAGATACAGCTTTCATCTCTATGCCTCTCATTCCTATATACCCACAACGTCAAAGCCCTCCTAAACCTCAGGTAAATCACAACACTTCCTTGCCTCTATATCAAAATGAATCAACCTTTGCAAATGATATTATGATAGACACAGATACTATATACAAATTAAGCATTATTGAAAATGTCACTCTTGATCCTTATTCAAAGACCACACTGTCTGTAAATGCTCTTTCTTTAGCCTTCACCCCCCCTCCTGACCGCCTCATCTTGGCTTCTGAAAAGTCATTCCTCCATAATTGTATATTTATCGGTAGTGTTATGAGCTCTGTTACACAGGGTCAGGTCCTTTTGGATATTATAAATATGTCCGCCGCACATCACACTTTGCAAACAAACTCCTTTTTGACAACAGCAAATCCTCTTTTTACCCTTGATACCCCCTTTGAAACTTCACAAATTTAGCCTCATCGTCTAGAGGCCTTTCTGCAGCGCAACTGCGAAAAACTTATAAAGAAATCGTTCAAGAGTCTTTTAAAAATGAAGAAGATGAGTGTGCAGCGCTTACAGAACCGAACCAACTAGAAAACTTGTTGGATCTTCTCATGTCTTATAAAGACATCATCGCTTTAGAGGATGACGAGGTACCTATTTGTCCCTTAATGAAATTCAAAGTGACCCTCAAAGATGACGCTCCAAAGGTACTGTACAGACCCCAGTACAGACTGCCCCACCGCTACCTAAAAACTATAGAGGAATGGGTGCAAGATTCTCTACGCAAGGGTTACATAAGACCCATTTCAAGCGAACACTCGGCTCCTCTCCTAATCATTCCAAAGAAAGACGGGACGGCAAGAGTAGTAGCCGACTATAGACTCTTAAATTCGCATACCATTTTGACCAGATTTTTGCCTTGCATTAATGATATTTTAAGCTCTTTGGGAAACAGCTCCATCTTTACCTCCCTTGACCTTAAACAGGGCTACACGGCGATGGAAATTGAGAAAGAAACTCAACCGCTCCTCGCATTTAGAACTACTAGAGGGCAGTATTGCCCAACCCGTTTGAATTTTGGATTAGGCAATGCACCTAGTGCTTTTGCAAAGCTAATGGAGTTATGTTTACATCATCTCTTAGGCGACGCTTGCAGAGTTTTCCTCGACGACGTTCTTATCATGGGAACTTCTCTAGAAAACCATCTTGAAAACATAAAAAAGGTCTTTGATGCATTTCGGAAAAACAGGCTAAAAATGAAGCTTTCGAAGTGTAAATTTTTAAGAACCTCCCTACTTTTTCTCGGTTTTAAAATATCCCAAAATGGTATTAGCCCAGATCCCATAAAGCTTAAAACTCTTACAGCTTTCAAACCGCCCACCAACGTCTCAGAGACGCGCAGTTTACTAGGCTTTCTTAATTATTTTTCTCATTTGCTGGAACATTACTCACAAACTATTAAGCCAATTACACAACTCATCAAAAAGAACAGCACTTTTTTCTGGGGTCCCGAGCAAGCTGAGGCTTTTGAAATACTTAAAAACAAGTTATTGTTACAGCCACAGTTGTGTTACCCAGACTATACCAAACCCTTTTTCATCAACACTGACGCTTCAAACATTGCTCTGGGAGCTGTTTTATTCCAATTAGATGAAAACAATAAGGAGAAACCCCTCTCCTTTATCTCAAGATCTCTTTCCAAGGCAGAAACAAACTATCACACCCTTGAGTTGGAAGCTTTGGCTATAGTTTTTGCCCTACGGAAATTCAAAAACACAATTTTTGGTTATGAGGTAACAATAATTACCGATAACCAACCTCTGATACATCTTATCAGACATAAGCAGCTTTCTGGGAGACTCGAGCGGTGGAATCTCTTCATCCAACATTTTAACCCCACGATTGTCTATAAACAAGGAAAGTTAAACGTGGTTCCAGATTATTTAAGCAGAAACCCCCCTCCTCTAACATACTCTCTCGCTCAGAACACAGTTCTGCCAAAAACAAGTTTTCATCTAACAAAAGAAAACTTTGTGAGAGAACAAAAGGCCTGCAATAGGTTGAAGGACCTCTATGATTTTGCAAAACCCTTAATCTCTCATAACAAACCTCTCCAGCAACAAGACACCACTGCTGACACTTTTCCACATGTGCTTATTGACGATATGTTGCATTATGCAACACGGGATGGCACATTCTTACTCCAGGTACCTGACTCAATGATCTATTCTATCATTGAGTTTAACCATGACTCTCTCCCATCTGGACATTGTGGTATTGAGAGAACAGTGTATAGAATCAGGGAAAAGTACATATTTCCTAAACTCTATACTCTGGTGAAAGAGTATTGCACAACTTGTGTCTCATGCCAGAGAGTTAAAGGTAACAAGCCAAAGATTGCAGAAATAAAGAGTTACCCTCTCCCGCTAGAGCCATTCTCGAGACTTCATCTCGATGTGCTGGGCCCCCTACCTACCTGCAAAGAGACAAAGGCAAAATACATCTTAGTTATGAAAGACAGCCTTACAAGGTACGTTGAGCTAGTGCCTCTAATACAGCACACAGCTAAAGATATAGCACAGGCATTGCTAGAAAGAGTTATATGTCGACATAGTACACCAGAAATAGTAGTCTGCGATAGAGCCCCCAACATCTAATTTCTTCAAAGAGATTTGCAAGCAGTGGGGTGTAAAAGCAGTAAACATCGTCGTTCGAAGACCAGAAGCCAACGGTCTCTCGGAGAGAGAAATGTTGAAGATTGCAAATCATTTGAGACACTATGTCAACTCGAACCACACAGATTGGGGTAAATTAATTCCTTTCACTCAAATTGCAATAAATTCCACTTTTAACTCTTCTATCGGTTGCACCCCACATTTCTTATTGTACACGTACAACAAACGTCTTCCATGGGATCTTCCTAATTACATCTCTCCTTTTACTAAAGGATCAGAACCTCAAAAACCCATTCATGAATATATACAAACTCTTGCTGAAAGAGCTAATCTCATTCGAGACCAGGCTCGCCACCATCTTCAACAAGAAACAACAACACAAATGAATAAACAACATAAGAAAGCAACTTCAACTCCGATTAGAGTTGGCGATTATGTGTTTGTAATTGACGTAAAGAGACCAGGGCAAAGTCCGAAATTGTTTTCGAAGTGGACAGGCCCGTTCTTGGTCAAACAGTTAGTTCATTTCAATAAGTTACTTTTGCAATGTTTAAAAACTTCAAAAACTTTTATTGTGCACAGGGATAACATAAAAATAACTAAACTTAGAGCTAATGATCACATTGATACTACCAAACCAAAAAGTGATCTTGTACCATCTAATAAACCCCCTCCTAATATAGTTCAAATTCAACCCCCTCCCCCTGCCCCTCCAATTCCTAACACCATCTATTTTAAGAGACAACTTCCACCTTCCTTGCAATCACCACAGAGAAATCTTTTACCTCCCCCCCCTCCTTCCCCACCTCAATCTGATTCAACTCCCCTACCTCAAACTTCTCATCATCCACCTAAATCTCCTTCTCCTCCTTCACCACCTTCCCCTTCACCTAGTTCTCATCTACCACTTCCTTCAACTTCTCATTCAACTCCCCCGACTCAATCTCATTCAAAATCTACCTCCCACGCCCACCTACCAAGCCCAAGGAAAAACTTCTTTTTCTCCCCCTCCCCTCCAAAGAGAATGTCCTTTAAAGGTTTTCCCTCCACCATACCCCCTAGATTATCTTTTGATGAATCTCCACCATCACACTCTTCAGCACCTCACATTCAGCCTTCAGCACCTCACTTTCAGCCTTCAGCACCTACCTTACAGCCTTCAGCATCTCAAAGTCAACCTCCAACACCACCCCCATTACCTCCAAAATATCACTTCAAAGTAGCACATCCGATACCAACTCCACGCCCACCACCACCACCTCCACCTATCCCACAAGAACCTTTACAACCTCCTCCATCATTCCCACTCCCTTCTCCTCAAGACACAATTCCTATCCCCCCATCCACGCCTAGAAATACATCACCCCCTTCCCCACCAGATAACAGATCTAGAGATCACACCTTTGTCCCAAATTTCCCAATGAGAAACACTAACATCCCTCATCCCATGGCTTTAAGGGACAGACACCAAAGAACAATAACTAGAGGTGGCAGACAATATTATTTACCACCACAACAAAATATTCCTCGAGGAAGAGGTTTTCCACCAAGACATCACAAGCCGTGAATATTTATTTAGTTTTCTTTTAAAAACCCCCAAGGGGAGAACAATTTATACATTTACACCAATGTATAAATATAAAAACATATTAAAAATAGACATTTTAAAATATGCAAAATAGGAAAAGTTAAACCCATTTTCCAAGAATTAAGATATTTTTTTTACAACAAAATATTGAAACGAAAACCATCTCTCATAAAAATTTTTTTCATATATTTTCTCACAGGAATCATGCATGCAATTTGGTTCTGCTTTCCAATATTATTATCAACTTCCTTTGCTCTGGAAAAAGAAATCAAATATGAAGTACACCCAGGATTCATAGCAAAACGAATAGGACAGATCAAATTCATCACTTCCTATCTAGAAATACACACAGACTTAAGGTGCTCACAGGAAATATACCAACAAATACAAAGGGTAGTAAGCAAAAATAATAACCTAACATCTATTTATATTCCTTATTTGCAAAACCGGTATAGAAGTAGATTTTACCAAGATGAAAATAATACCTCCCCAGAATTAAGTTATATAACAAGGTTATTGGACGAAAGTCAAAAGAAATTCTTAGCTTTGTCAAAAGATCCCTGGGTTCTATCTCATGTAAAAACTCAGCCTTCAGCACACCCCAGGAAAATCAAAAGAGGTCTTATGGACATAGGCGGGTCAGCGTTGCAATACCTATTTGGAACCGCCACCATGAATGATATTCAAAAGCTCAAAACAAGAATAGATATGTTACAAGATACACGAACCCACTTGTATAATTTAAAAGAACAAATTCATAATAATACCAACACCTTAACAGCCATAACAGATAACTTAACAATCATCTCAAAGTACGTAAATTCCTCAATTTCTTCAATAGAGCTTCAACAAGAGCTCTTAAAATTAAACATTTACCTCAACTTAGAAAAGACCATCTCAGATAATATATATAATCTTATTAGGACAGTTCAGAACATCTGGGAAAACGCCAAAACACATAACACTCCTCTAAATCTGTATTCATATGACATCATACTTGAACTTATTCAAAACAGCAGCCAAACTCTACATCACCAACCAATACTTCCTCTCAACCGTGAAACTTTCTACCAATTTCTTACTTTCTCCTGGTCTTATATCCAAGAAAATCACCCCTACATATTATCCACCATCATACCCTTCTCCGAAGAAACTCCTTATGAAGCTTTCAACATCATTCCATTTCCAACATCTTTCAATGACACTTATTCTAGAATCATACTGCATAACCCCTATCCATATTACTTTTTAAACCATAAAACATTAAAATTTACCTACAGCACAAGTCTTTCAGAAGATATTTGCAAGCACTCAAACGATAATTACATTTGCTTTCCTTCAAATCTTATACATCAAATAGATTATCAAGATTGTATCTTGTCAGCCATACTTTCTAAACCCAACACCACATTCTGTAACTATAATGTCTATCCTTACCATTTACCTTACACTCTTAAAGTTGTAAACTATACTTTAATCTCCTTTCCTTCTCCTATAACCGCTTCTATCTCTTGCCCTATGAACAGCCAAATTTAGGCACTAGTGCAATATTCTCCCTCCTCCAAGGATGCACCCTGGTATCTGAAAAGTACTCTTTCAAATACCCTCCACACTCCTCCTTGCAGACCAACTGGCTTTCAAGAGCACCTCAGTTTCTGGAACACCTAGAGACATCTCATGACTTCCTTCCAAATATAACTTCTTTCACTTCAAAGTTGAAATTAAAATCTATTCATCCACATTGGGACGCTTCGTTAGATGACATAAACAAAACTTTA
Organism: Trachelipus rathkii; assembly: GCA_015478945.1. Lineage (NCBI taxonomy): Eukaryota > Metazoa > Arthropoda > Malacostraca > Isopoda > Trachelipodidae > Trachelipus > Trachelipus rathkii. The sequence continues at coordinate 34,937 of JABUQX010010442.1, forward strand.
CGGACTCAGGAATTAATCAACATCCATTCATTTTCCATATCTGGTTTTTCCATTTTTATTGTTATTCTCTGTACGGTAGGAATTTACTACTTTTATCTAAAACTCCGTCCGATTCAATCCGCTCCTGCAGCTCCTCCGGCAGCCCCTTCGGTAGTACCGAGTATCCAGTACACCGTCCTTCAGAGAGCCCCTATACCAGAACCTAAACCAACTTCACCAGTGTATCCCGCAATAGAACCAATCTATTCAAACCCGTCTGCCAAACTAGCTTAATAAAATTTTTTTTTGGCAAAGGGGACTCTATACAAAAATTAATTTTTGCATAGTTATTTTGAAGGAAAAACTTACTTTCCTTCAAAGCTAAATTTTTTTTTATTTAGAAATAAGTGCGTCAGAGTTCTCTAGTGGTTGATTGCCGTGTTGTGATGAGGGCAGGTTCTAGACTGAGTCGTTCGTAATAGGACGGTGTCCTTGCGCAATCTGCAGTTATATGACGGTAGCTGATCTTGTTACATGTTACCAGGTGGATGAGTTGGTGGGTGTATGATATGCTCATGGGCGGGCTGTTGGCGGGCGCCTGGTTAGGATAGATTGGTTGCTTTACTGTGTCATGATTTCAGGTGTTGCGCGTGTTCCGATAGCTTCCTGGATGTATCACTCCCGTCGTGTCTATTGCTCTCATACTTCTGAGGATCGAACGTCTCACCTGGTGGAGAGAAGGGTGTACACGCGTAGTGATCTGGCGTGTAGGTCTGTCGAGTTGAGGTCTGGTGAGTGTGTGAGTTGCTAAGGGGTGTAGCGGGCCGACGAAGTCAGATAGATTAGATGTGGCGGTTATATCTTTGAAAGTGCGAACCGCGGAGTCTTCCATGAGGCTCGTCGTTAGCATGGTTGTGCCAGTTTTCTGGATTCCGACTTGTTATGGTTATGTCGAGTGCTTGTTGCGGAATATGATTTGGGCTCAGTGACGCGCGTAATTGCAGACCGGTAGTTACCCGATGGTGTTTCAGAGCATTCTGACGTAATGGGTTGTGGCTCTCGGCTGAGGCATGAGTTTTCATTGAAGAGTTAGTCAGAGGGACGGGATAAGTCGTATGGAAGCTAGATGTTAGTTTTTTGTAATTGGTTCGCGTGTGTCTAGTGGCTAACATATCATTGTCTGTCGGAGTTGGCCCTAGTCTATGAGGTGTGTCTAGAATACACTTTGTTTTGGGAGAGTATGGACTGTTTGTGTGGTACGGTTGCTCTGGTGTAGAAGGGGAAGGTGCCTGTTCCGATGGTGGAGGGATGGTTGGACATTAGTCCGCGCGAACAGCGTGCGATATGTGGTCTGTTTCCGGGGTAGTTGACGTAGATGCGGTTCGCCTTTAGTCGGCGTGTAGAGGGGTGGTGGGTCTTTGCTTGTTATGCTGGAGGGACGCTGGCATCTATAGCATACCATTCTACTCGGTACATCAGATACATAGTGCTGACAGGGGTGTCAGGGGTTTTATCGTGACCTTGGTCGCTTACTGGTAGTCTGGGAGGGAACTTCGAGGAGATGGACGGTTTAGGATAGAGTTAGTAGTATACGACTTCTGTGTCTATTCGAAAAGAAGAGCCGCAGACGACATCGTCGAGGAGGGAGGTGCTAGTAAGGCTGATAGAGATTATGGTTGTCTGTAAGGATGAGGCTAGCGTATGGAGGGTGGACGTGATAGGTTACGAATATCAGAGGACGATGAGAGAGGTAGTTTTGTGGAGGGTGTGCCGCTAATCAGTCGAACTGGTGTTGAGTAAGTGTGGTAGGCTGAGCAGTGGTATGGCGTGTGTTATATAGGGTAGAGGATGACACCGTCTGAGTTATGTAGTGACAGGTCTGCGTGCTTTTTTTTTTGGTGGGTGTTTTGTATTAGTGTATTACGTTGTTGTGCAATGATAATGTTATTGTGTTTTGTACGGTATTGATTATGTTGATGTGATGGTTCGTACTCGAGTTGTGTGTAAGGGTTAGCGATTATCTTGTAACGGGAGGGTGGTATCACGTTGAGTTCAGAGTAGGAATTTCTAATGTTATATGTTATAATGGCGTGAGATTATCGGAGAGGGTGTTTTGTTAAGGTGGTCGATGCGTGTTGTTTGTGGCTTAGAGCGTTTTGTACTTCTGATTCATTCTTGTGGTGATGGTATTGGACAGTGAGGTGTGATGTATTCTTCTTACTTGATTGATTTGTTTAATTCTGTGTGTACTGTTGGCGTTGTAGTCTGAACATAAGAAGTTGAGAGATGGAGAGGAACGGGGTGAGGCTAGTGTTTGTGATATTTGGGCTGCACATGTGATCCTATTGTTTGGAGCAGGAGACACGACTGTATGTTATTGGATTTATACTGTTGATTTTGGTAGATATTAATACTGGTGCTAATGTTTTTACGTAAGGCGGCCCATGAGGATGTGAGTTTGTTTCATTTAGGTGTTGATTGTGATATGAATATTGAGCATTTGATTGTGTGTAGGTGTATGTCGTGTTTTTGAGGATTGTGAGTTATGAATGTATGTGTTGTAAGAAGTGTTATGTAGAGGAAGGTGTGTCTTGATTCAGTTGGGCGAGTGTTGTTATTGCACACATTATTTGTATGTTGAGAATCGATATTAGTTGTCGTGCTTTTGCGACGTTCATTGGTAGTTGGCTATATCTAGACGATGGAGGTGGACGTCATTTGGGGTGGTATTAGATTAGTTGTGTAGATGAAGGGTGGAGTATATGGATTATATATTCTTGATTGCGATTGGAAAGGTTTCGTTGTTTGTTGCGTTTTATATTGTTTTGTATGTTTTATGCGCATTCTCCTAGTCGAGTTGTGCTGTTCGGGCCGGGAGGAGTTTTGCAGTGATGTGTTGGGTTCGCGAGGATTGTTGGTCGATCGGCTTGATGATGTTGAGATCTTGGAGTAATGCTAGGTGTGTTGGAGATCATCAGGTGGGAGCGGATGATTATAGGTGTAATTAGTGCGACCAGAAACTGATACGGTTCTTGCCGATCGTTTATACGGAGCGGAAGAACATCAGTTCGGAATGTTGTGATTATGTGTATGTTTTCCTGCAGTTCTGCTCATCAACGCTGTCTCATTTGCTGTCTTCTATGATAGTGAGGAAGATTGTGACTCGATAATATTGTTTGTATATTTATTCTGGCCTGGAGAAAATGTTAATTTTTCTTTTTTATTTCCCTTTTAGGGATTCGAAAGCCGACGGAGGGATCAGAGAGGGGGACGAAGTCAGTTGGTAGCCGGAAACACCTATATACATGAGTTCCGAATCGTTTCTTTTGTTTGAATCCGTAATGGTGACTGTGGCATCTTTAGTTAAATGAAAGAATAAAAAATCAACATACAGATGCGCACCTTTGCGTGCTCACTCTGAGTACAGGAGATTCTTTTAATTGTCAAGAAATCATTATCATACAGATTTTGCAACATTTTTAACAATTTTAAAATTTTTTAAGCGTTATTTTTTTTTTTTTTTTATTACATGGATAAAAATTTTATTTAAATTTATTTAAATTTTCTTTGTACCTGTTATGGTTTTTTTGTTATGTGCATGTTGCTTTCTGGAGGCTGAGTTTAAATATATAGTATATATATTATATATGATATATATGTATATATATTATATATATATATGTATATTTGTTATTATGAGTGACTAATGAGAAGGTATTCGAATGATTAGTTTATATTGATGCGATTCTGATTATTGAATTTCTTATTATAATATATATATGCTATATACTATAATAAGTATATAAGTTAATATATTATATACGTAATATATATATATATATATATATATATTATATAGTAATTTATATGATATAGTATATATATTTAGTACTATATATATATTTAATATATTTGTATTATATAATATTATATTAATATGTAATTGTATTACATATAACTTAGTATATATGTAATGTGTTGGTGTTAGTAAAATATGTTTGGTGGTATTATCCGTGTCATCAATATTATGTTTAGGTTATATATATAGTATATATAGTAATATTTTAATATATAGTGTTGTACGAGTGGTAAGTATTTATATATAATATATATATATATATTATATATATATATATATATATATATATATATAATATCTAGTAATAGTAGCGCAGAGGGGCTTCACCCCTATTTTTATAAAAATCACAGGATAGATTAGATTGATCTGTAACTTAAAAAATGGCAGTAATATATAGAAATAGGTAAAAGAAAAACCATAAACAGGGCATGTATCTTTTAATAGGTATGAAAAGATTTAGATGTGCATGCTTTCTCAAGATATGTTGCTTAAAGACTATTTCCATTAGTAATTTTTTATTTTGACTCCATTCCAGGTTAGTGTCTCATTTCAGAACCGCCCCTAGTTCAGGTTATGAACAATGATATGTTTTGTTAGGTATACACAGAGAAAATCTATGTATACTTACAAATTTAAATAACTGAAAACCGATGGCCCTGAAACTAGCATGAGGCCCACTAAATTTTTTTGTAAGAAAGCCTATGGGAAAATTTAACTTTGAGAGGCTGTAACTTTTTTTTCCAAAAGACTTAAATCATTTTGTTTTTTTATGCTTCATTATTATTTTTTTTTTAGAGTATCCTGTGATTTAAAAAAAAAAAAATATATAAGAAAATCCTATGAGAGTTAGACCGTCACATTTTTTTTTTTTTTTAATTCTTCATTGTTATTTTTTTAGAGTATATCCTGTGATTTTTATAAAAATTGAGGGTGAAACCCCTCTGTGCTACTATTACCATATACAGTAGCCAATATAGCAGTCAACAACTTAATGAACGTGAACAAGAATAAAAGCTGCCGTAAAAGCCATTTAAATAAATAACACTGGGTAACAAAAATTTTTTTTTTGGAAAATCGTCCAGGGTTTTCCAGCGGAATTAGACTATTTGAGATGCGCTGAGTCCAAAAATGCCCTTTGTTTTTTTTCAATCAGGTCTGGTTTGTTCGCTACAGACATTTAAGAAAAAAACTATTTTTCGTCCAAAAACCCAATTCCTGAGGATCATAAACATTCGGTTTTTCCGTTTTCCTGGGTAAATAAAAGTCAACGTATCCAAATTCATTCATTTATTATATACTCGATTACATTTGATAAGTTTAATACATGTACATGAGCGTTACGTGACACAAAAGTTCAGAGTTCACGGCGTAAATCCCTGTTTCCTCGATTTCCGTGTGTGAGCAGCTGCTGGGTTCTCTCTCTTCAGCGACCAGCAGTAGTCCGCGAGCATGACTGCGTCCCACCTCCCCTGGTACCTCTCCTCCATTTGACGCATGTCCTGATGGAACCTTTCTCCCTGCTCGTCGCTGACCGCACCAAGGTTTTCAGGAAACCTCTCCATGTGTGAGAACAGGAAATGCATCTTTATACTCATCAAACACCCGAGGTTTTGGAAGTTCTTTATCATGCTGTTGATGAGTGTGCCGTAGTTTGCTGCCTTCTTGTTCCCCAGGAAGTTGTTCACCACCTGCACAAACGACCTCCAGGCGGCGCACTCTAGCGTGTTCATGGAGTTTTCGAACTCTGTGTCCTTGATGAGCTGCCGTATCTGTGGGCCATCGAAAATGCCGGCCTTCAGCTTCTCAATGGTGACTCCAGGGAAGGCTCGGCACAGGTAGTTGAAGCACCTCCCATCCTTGTCCAGAGCGCGCGTGAACTGTTTCATTAACCCAAGCTTGATGTGAAGCGGTGGGAACAAAATCTTTTCCCGGTCAACAAGAGGTTCGTTTATGATGTTGCTGGCCCCAGGTACTAACTGCTCTCGCGCCGGCCACTCTTTCTTCACATAGTGCTGGGCTCTGTCTCGACTGTCCCACTTACATATAAAGCATGGGTACTTTGTGTACCCGGACTGCTGACCAAGTAGAAAGTTCACCATCTTAAGGTCGACGCAAATGATCCAATTGGTGCTGCTGATATTGGATTTTCAGCACGACGTACTTGCTGCTCATATTTCTCTTGAGAGTTTGTGGGAGTAGCGCAAGAGAATTGAGGCGAACTCGTTTTCCGTTGTGTATGAGCACACTCTTCAAAGAGCGCTTGCTACTGTCTATGAAGAGTCGCCAATCTCTCGGATCATATTGAGGAGCGCCGAGTTTAGCAAGAAGACCGGCGACATCTCGGCAGTACACGAGGTCTTCCTCCTCGCAGAAGTAGCCCATGTAGTCCTGATACCTTCTACGACAGAACGTGATGCGCGTCCTCACCGAGTAGATTTTTCTCTTTGAGTCTGGAGGCCAACAGCTTGGCGGAAGTCTTCGACAAGCTGAGATCCCGAACCAGATCATTAAGCTCACATTGTGAAAAGGGCTGCGGACCATCTTGTGTTCATACTCCTCATCTGTATCTCCTCCCTCATATGCAGTGGTGGCCTCGTCGTCGCTGTCAGGAAGCTCTCTGCACGCTGGTACAGGAAGTTCTTCGCAGTGAGCAACTGGACGGCGGGCAGATGGAAGGTCGGGGTACTGGAGGCTGCTCCGATTCTTCCGGTTGATGCCAGTAGTATCGATGGCGCAGAAGTAACAATCCGATTCATGGTCAGACGGCTCCCTCCAAACCATCGGAATCCCAAACTTCAGTGAAGTTTTCGTGCCCTTCGTCCACCGCCGGAGATATTCCACGCACGTCTTGCACACCGTGTGCGGTGCCCAGGACTTATCTTGGTCACCCAGCTTGACTTGAAAGTAAGCCTGGTAGGGCGCGCTTCACAAAGATTGTGATTTGCCTCTTCCTGTTGCATTGCAGCGTGTATTCTCTGGGCAGATGTAGCAGAAACGTCAGGATTATTCCTGCATTACCGCCGCTGAAGCCTAATCAATACTCTGACAAAGAAAGAAAAAGGTCAATTAGTCATTTTGAAACAGAAACACATCAGAAGCAACCATTTATATATGAATAATTCGCTATTATTCTTCCAGAAATATAGGATTGAACTCAAAACCTACCATATTTAGACTAATTTTGGTGTTCTGGGTTGAGTCCAAAAATCAATACCTTGGTTTTTGCTCTAATCAGGTCCAACTTTTTGAGAACAACCCTAGGCCTACCTACGAGCTATCATATGATAATTATCATTATGTATAGGCTGTCAGGTAGGCCTATGCTGGTATCTCAAAAAGTTGAACCTGATAGAGCAAAACAGTGATTTTTGGATCAGAACACCAAAATTAGTCTAAATATGCTGAGAAACCCCTGACGATTTTTTGGCTGTTACCCAGTGTAATAGTTTCAGATAAAGTCCACCTGTTGGTGGTTGAAGCATAAGTGAGCACTTTGGTTCCATTTGTTAAATTGAAGATCAGTTCTTCAAGAGGATGGGGGGAGCAATGTTAGGGCATTCTAAAAGACCTTGCCACTCCTCACCTCCTGTAGGTTTTGCGATACTTGAGATTGTTACCCAGCATTAGCATAAGGGCCCAGAAATTTGTCAATATACTTCACTTTTTTGTATTTGGGGTGCATTTTTTAAAGATCGGTGTACTCACCCCAACTCTTTATATTAGCCG
>JABUQX010010442.1:47500-50352 GCA_015478945.1 Trachelipus rathkii
TGAAGACCAGTTTTTCTACAAAAACGGAGAGGTCCATCAGGTCATTTCTAATTCCCGTATTTTTGCCCCTTTATGATCGAGAATTGTTCATTATTTTGAAGAGGAAGTCCAAAATAAATTCTATTCTCTTGACACGTGTGATAGATTAGATTTTATAAAGATGCAAATTGAATTCTTTCATCTGATTCTTAGTTCTTATTTCACGAATTATTTTAACACTATTTTCCATGAGTTTAAGCTTTTTATTCTTTATATATTTACATGTTGCTTTGGGTTTACTTATTGGTCACATTACGGTAATATAAAAATGTTTGTGAATCTGTTTATTTGAATTTCTTCCATTTGTGGTGCACTGAACCCAAGTCCAAGACTTGGTTACTCACTCAGACTCGCAGACTCAACCAAATTGCAGCGAGAAGTGGGCTAAACACCACGATTGTTTTTTTTATTTGTTTTTTTGTGTTCTGGTGCCCCAGTCCGTATTTGCCCCCAGCCTTTTATAAAGTTTATGTGGCAGCAGAACTATGAGCGTACGGTCCAAGGACATGTTAACAAACTAATTTGACTGGTGCAACAGTCCTGTCTATTATACATACAAGTGTGTATTAACTTTTGTAAAAGAAATAAAATTTGAAGATTTAGAAAAAGGCTGAAGCAAGAATATTTGATAAATGAAGTCACAATAAAATAGCAAACAAATTTGGTGTAATATTTTTCTGATGATAAAAATATGTTTTAGAATAAGTCTTGTTGAAGAATTATGGGAGGCATTTGATTGGAGTTTCCTTGAAAAAGGTGAATCGAATCACTCCAAATAAAGGACATTAAAGTGTATGTGAAGGCGATTCAATTTGTTCTCATCTATCATGTTCATAACATACTAGACGAATCTTGTGAATCATCAACTGAGGCTAAACAGATGATCAAAGACTTTAATGTTGATTCGACTCTCTTTCCAATAAAATTTGCAAATTGTTTACTGATTTAATATATTAAATTTATTGGGTTTTGAATACTTTAAAAGTTAGAGCAGCTTTACATAACAGAAGAACGAATTCTTTGCTGTGACATCTGCTAAACGTAATATTGCAATGTTACTGTTGGTATTCCACATTGGTCCACTGGAATGGATCCAAAATGAAATAAAATTTCCCAGCTCTTCAACTCGGTTAGTTTAATATACTAATTTTTATTAAGTGTAATATGAGTTGATGAGAACTTTTTGTTATTAATTATTGTCATTGATATAGATTTGTAAATACTAGATAGATGCGTTGGTTGATGGTTTTTTGATTTTAAATTTCTAAGATAAAAACTGTTATATTGCATATGTTAACATCAATAAATACAGAAGTACTGGACTATCAATGATAAATGCACGTTTGATTCAAGATTCGATTAAAATCATTATGTTCAAACAACGCCTCTAAATTCCTCATCTTTTTCAATTAACATTTTTTTTCTGTTATATTAAGTGCTGCCTGCTTATAAGAGAGGATTTAGCGTTAAGAACTTTTCTAAAGTGCAATTATAACTGTAAGGTGGTAAGAGCAAGCTAAAATTTGAGGGACGATAGCTGGTTGGGGAGTCTTCATCGATTTTTCAACACTTCCCTAAATAAGTATACAAGTTATTTTGAACATAAGAGTTATAAAAATCAAAGATATAATATTTAATAAAATAATTGTGGTCTCGTTGGATGATCAATATTTTCAACAAATTTCTTGCACCCGTAGTATATGTTAATACCAATATATTTTCTTTTGCTGTTAATGACATTGTAAGCTTCTGCTTCTAGAACTGAGAGCTCCAACAGTCAGTGTAATTTTCCTTGAGGATTTTTATGTCAGTGGGATTTTTTTTTCAATGGGATGATTGTGGTATTTATCTTTGAGAAGAAGGCAAATAAATCTATTCTTAGACCACCTGTAAGGTTTTTAAAAAAATGTAATAGATTCCTTTATTCTGATCATCATTCTTATTTCAAGAATATTTTAGGATTTTTCTGCTTTAAACCTTTTAATTATTTAGTATGCAATTTTACAATTCAAGGTAACTAATTATTTGCAAAAATATTATACAAGATTACCTTGGGTAGCTTTGGGTTGTTTTTTCATCTTTTTGGTCGTTCATATTTTACAGTGAGATGGATCATGTATATGAAGACAACTTGCTGGGCGAAGACATAACAATTTGGGTTTTGTTAACTGAAAAATTTAAACTACAGGCCTCTGATCATTTCACTAGTGAATTTAAAGCTTTCTGAACTGTTTAAGCAGTTAAATTCTGAAAGACATGTCAAGAACCAGAGAAAAAATTGCCGACTGCCATCGAATAATTTTAAAATATTTTAAATCTGTTGGAGTCATTTATAATTTAGAAGAAAAGAGACTAAAAGAATTCTCATTCCAAACTTGAACAATCTTTGACGTCAGTTTAATTTACTAGCTGTATCTGTATTTTCTCTTCTCTATTTTTTCTAATAGGAAAGATTAGAAGGAAAACAATTTTGAACATTTTACCAAGAGATATCTATACATTGTAAATTACTTTCAAATACTTTAATTAATATTTTACATATCCGTACATACTACACTATAAATTCAACATTTTCCCTTTTGTTACAACAAAAAAATAAAAAAATATCCCCAACCCCATCAAGAAGAAAGAAGAAGGTGCGTAACTTGCGCTTTAAAACAGAAAGTATAGTAAAGAAGAATATGAGCAATCGAAGAAAACAAAGCCCAGCCTTTTACCGCCCCTTAATACTTTTTAGTGAGAAACTCGTCATCGTCAGAAAATCCAACCCTATGAGGTTTCACTAGAAACCGCGACGGACATCACTAGGGCAT
>JABUQX010010443.1:0-5000 GCA_015478945.1 Trachelipus rathkii
AAAATAGTTGCCAATTTCAAATCATTTTTGTTTTACAGGTTCTAAACAAGGTTTAAAAATTAACTTTAAAAAACAAACATTATTACTAACTTTTTATGAGAAGCTAAGGTGACCCATTTTGGATGTCATAGAGTCCAAAAATTGGGTTGGATTCTTAGGTTATGGACCCCTTGTATATAGAAATAAAAAAAATGATTTCAGTAGTGTCAGCATAATTTTCAGAAGAGTAAATTTTCAGTGAGATAAAAAAAACTAAGTTTATATTTTTCATGAAAATTTCTTTTCCACGGGTTATGTTAATTAAAAGAATATAGCAACGTAGCAACGGGAAGAAGTAAAGAATTTTTATGAAAAGTCAATGTTAATATTTCGATACAATGTTTCTTTCAGATCCGTCATGAAACTCTATCAGATTTCCTACACTTTATATGCAGCAATTGGTTTACTGCTATGTATTTTACTGGCTCTTGTTGTTTCTTTAATAACAGGTAATATATATATATATATATATATATATATATATAATATATATATATATATATATATATATATATATATATATATATATATATATTATATATATATATATATATATATATATATATATAATATAATATATATATATATATATATATATATTATATATATATATATATATATATCTATATATATATCATATATATATATATATATATATATATATATATATATATATATATATATATATATATATAATTACATATATTCAAAAATATTTGTGCAATAAACGCAACAATTATTTGTATATTTGTAATGGTCCTAAGTGGGTTTGACCCCTTACCCTTATGATGGTACTCCTCTTGGGAAGCTAAGGTTTCAGAGGTAAAATGTTGGGTTTCCTTTTAGCTATTCGTTGGTCAAGAGGTAACCTTGGAGTACCATCTCAGGGTAAAGGGTTTCAAACGCACTTAGGACGCATTACTAATAATACAAATATTGTTGCGTTTATTGCACAAATATTTTTGAATACCTAATAATGGTCCGAGATTAAAAATTACACAATATTACATTTGATCTAGTGTTTGCGGCTTGTCCCTGGTCGGAGGTTAGGTGTCCATAGACACGCCTCACTCGCTCTTGGAAGCTAAGCTTTCCCGAGTAAAATGTGGGTTTCCTTTTAGCTAATCGTTGGCCAAAAGGTAACAATCTTGGAGTACCATCTCAAGGGTAAGGGCTCAAACTCACTTATATATATATATATATATATAATATATATATATATATATATATATATAATATATATATTATAGATATATATATATATATATATATTTATATATTTTTATTTTATATATATAATATATATAATTAAGTAGTATATGGGAATTTGGCAAGGTGACTTATTTGTCACCCTACTACTTACCAGATGACAGATTTGTCACCTGCCAGATACAGTCATATATTTTTTAGTACTCAGCTACCTTCTTGGGTACTTTTCAAGATGATGGGTGACAGCTTTGTCACCCTCCTGTCACCCTCCTGTCACTTTGCCAACACAGGCATATATTTTTAGTCACTCAGCTACCTTTCTGGATACTTTTCATATATGGCGTTTTTAATGTGGGGCTCGGTCCCTTGGGCCCCCATTTTCATGTACGTTCACCAGCTATTTAAGGGGTATGTATGTGTGGTTGCATGTGTATGTGTACGTTATTACCATCCTATATCCACATTTAGTTCTATTCAGTTATAGCCTCACTTTCTTTACCGAGCTTCTTTTATGGTAACAGTTTTATCACCATCCTGTCGCTCAACCGTTACATGTATAATTTAATTAACTTTCTATTACTTTTATATATATATATATATATATATATTATATATATATCTATATATATTATATATATATATATATATATATTAATATATATATATATATATATATATATATATATATATATATATCAATGTCTTACTAGAGTTACTTTTTGTCACCTAGTTTACATTTCATGAGTTACATATATTGTGTTGCGTCCTTGTTAATCGCGTCCATAAATTTTAGTTCCCATCGTCTCACGTTTGAGTCACAAGTGGTCGTCATCGGGGATCGCAAGCCTGTTAATCGTCGTTGTTGTAGGCGTTTTTCCGCAAGTCAGACACCGCGTCGCAAGGTTGAATCGCAAACAGCACGCACCACATCCCACAGTTTCCGCTTCGTGCCCCGTTTGGCATTTCGAAGTCTCGACTGTCAAGTTATGATGTCCTCTTGTCTATAAGGCTGTGGCATCGACCAACAGAGAAGTTTGGGTTGTTTTTTCCATCTAGTGCTGGTCAGACCTTTTTGAACGTGAGCTTTCAAGAAGCTTATACCTACCACCATCTTTCACATGCTTTGCTCTTCTGTTCTCGGGGGGTCGTAGCGGTGAGGAGGGTTTCACTGATCCCTCACATCCTCTATGGCTGCTCTTGTGCTCTTCTGGAAGGTTTCACAGGTATCCCGAACCCTTCGGGTCCTCTTTGAGGAGTGGTCACCATTATCATTTTTATAGTACTTAGCCATGTATATGCCACGCATGCGTTTTGCACATACATGTTATGCATCATGCGCAATACCATCATCTATCTTCTGATGCTTTCATCCCACCCCGCATAGGAATAACAATGAATTGCGGGAATTAAAAGTGACATCTTCCTAGTCACTGGCTAATCCGAACTGGAACTCGACCACTGACCACTTTGGCAAGTGTATTGGACTTAACAGATTGGGCTCCCTGAATACCCAATAATACTTAAAGATTGAAGCATTATATATAAAGGATTTTATGCATAGCAAAAATTTGGAATTAGCTATATCCATACTTTTCCCAAATTAAATTTGGAAATTTTATAAAATTTTAAATATTAATTATATATATATATAAATATATTTATATTATATATATATATATATATATATATATATATATATTATATATATATATATATATATATATATATATATATATATATATATATATAATATATATATATATTATATATATATATATATATATATATATCAGAGAGAAGAGAGAGAGAGAGAGAGAGAGAGAGAGAGAGAGAGAGAGCAGAGAGAGAGAGACTTCCATCTATTTGCATATGTTTAAGATTTTCAACAGAGTACATTATATATATATATATATATATATATAGAGAGATATATATATATATATATATATATATAATATATATATATATATATATATATATTAATATATATATATATATATATATATATATATTATATATATATATATAATATATATATATATATATATAATTGAGAGATGAGAGAGTAAACACTCGCTTACCATCCATACACTACACGATACTATATACACACACACACTCACACACATACACACTTCACACACACACACATATACACACACCTTTAACTTAAAATAAAAATGAATCCTGGGATAAAGGATCGGTATCCAGAGGAGCGTTCGGGACGATGTCCTATAAGCGACTCATTCACAATTGATGAGTTGAATACTGAGGTCATGTAATTACACTCCAAAACCAGGAAAAGCTGAGCAATAACATTAAAAATTAGAAAGCTATTTAGGAAGTTATAACAATAAAAAATAATGAAAAAGAATTAAGAAACAACATAGAAATAATAAAACAAGTTAAACAAGAAAAAGAATGAGGAAGGAGGAAGGAAGAAGAAGGAGAAAGGAGGAAGACTTGTATTATAGCAATTGAGTGATTGCAATAATACTTTGTTTTTACTAAAATTTTAAGAAATTTTATTAAAAAAGTCGTAGCAAATGAGTGATTGTATGTAGCGGTACATGCACAGGTGTGGATCCAGTGAGGCATTGAGTTAGTAAACATACACTTAGCACGATTATATATGTTTTCAGTGATGTAGAGCACAAATAACATAGTTTCAATGCTCTTAAAGGAGTCTAAGGACCCATATGAGATATGGATTGAACCCTAAAACGTGATTTGGTTTTTAAAATAAAATTTTAAAAACCTAAAAGTTATTAATTACATAGACTTATGCTCTAACAATAGCTTTATATTACACAAATATATGAAACTTAGCACAGAGAATTTAAACGACACTCTCTTAATCATACACAAAGGCAACAAAATGTAGCACAACAGAGGTATTGACGTTTAAATGTTGCACAACTAATGTACTCGAGTTAAAACATGTACTCGATTTGTTTAATGTGTGCACAGTCTAACTTATTTTAACATTAGCATTCTCAAACTTCATATGTTTTCTTTTGTATTTTTAGTTTACGTATAATTTTGAAATTGTAATTAATATAAATCTTTTCGTTTATAAAATACTATATATATTTTTTAATTAAGAAGAACTAATCATTTTTACATTATTTCCATGCAAATGACAACTAAAAATAATTTCAAAGTTATTGTTTAAAAAATATTTTTAATACTTTTTATTTATAAATTTTATTTTTTTTTTATAAACACTTTGTTTAAATTTTATTTATTGTTTTAAAAATTATTTTAATACTTTTTATTTATAAAATTTTATTTATTTTGTTTATAAACATTTTGTTTTTACTAAAATTTTAAGAAATTTTAGTGAAAACTTGACATTAACAAGACCCGCATAAAGCAGTAATCAAGTAAATCTAATAGCGCAATTGCATAGCAAAACAGAGGGAAATAATAGGCTTTTGTTTTACTGCTTTACTGCTTTACTGCTTTACATCATATTTTAATATATAATGAGACTATTTTATTAAAAACATTTTATGCTTTTTAATTAATCATTTACATTTATATTATTCATCCACTGTTAACTAAAATTATTTCAAAGTTTTTAAATAATTTGTATTTATTATTATTATTATTATTATTATTATTATTATTATTATTATTATTATTATTATTATTATTATTATTATTATTATTATTATTATTATTATTATTATTATTATATGATTGGCTCATCACAGCCAATCACAGTTAAGGGTGAAAAACAAACACTA
>JABUQX010010443.1:12500-19368 GCA_015478945.1 Trachelipus rathkii
AATCAGTGTTAGCATGTGTTTTATGTTTAATAATAAAATTTTCCCATGGTCGAAAATCACTTTAAATTAAAGAAGCAATTAGGAACTGTTGTTTATAGCCATGGTATATAGAATGGAAGTATTTTGCCCCGGTTTTTTAATCGAGGGTAAAGGATTCTTATGCTTTATGCAGTTGCTCAATTAATTTATTAAGCAAAGTCGTAATCACGGCCATTTTGATATGTGAATGGAGTATCTCATGAAAGTTCAGCGTCCAGTGTTTCAAAAATCCTCTATCACACTGTTAACACCTAACAAAAAAACAGTCTTATACCCATCCAACAATTCTCCTCTCAAACATCAGAACCCCACCATCCTTGGCCTACCTTTCGATACCCACATACCATTCACCGACCACATAAACATCTTTTCAAAACCCACACATAAACAGATTGTGATGAAAGCACTAACCGGATTAAATTTTGACCAACACAAGATTCCTTTACAATACTTTTCAGACAACATTTCCGTCTCATGCCAAACTATGCATCGCCAGCTTGTGCTCCAAAAATATCGAAGACCAGCATCCCCAAACTGGAGATCTTGCAAAGCAAAGCTTTGAGAATAATAACAGGCTCTTTCCCGTCTACTTCTGTGCATCACTTACAAACGAAATAAAAATCTTTCGAATAGAGACACATCTCGAAATTTACAGTAAAACAATCTCAAACGACCACCTCCGTGCACCAAACTTTGCAGCAACTCAAGCACCAAGAAATAAAAAAGGTACATCAGTCATGCACTATTCTAACATATACAGCATACAATACCCTTCCCCCCCACCCCACACACCCCCCACCCCACACCCCCCCCACCCCACCCCTAAACATGGCTATTATCAAACACATCCACACCCAATTAACCTACACATATCTACAAAATCGCCAATCAACACCATTTTGTACTTCGTGAGGCACCCACCAGAAATATCTCCCACAGAAGAGTCCTTGGATCGTCAAACAAGAGTGATGCTATGCTGTCCAACCTTCTCTCTGGGCACCATCCCTCCCCCCTTCAGGAATATAAACATAAATTTCATAACGTTCCTAAACCTTACTGTCAAAGATGCCCTCTCTCTCTCTCTCTCTCTCTCTCTCTCTCTCTCTCTCTCTCTCTCTCTCTCTCTCTCTCTCTCTCTCTCTCTCTCTCTCTCTCTCTCTCTCTCTCTCTCTCTCTCGCTCTCTCTCTCCCTCTCTCTCTCTCTCTCTCTCTCTCTCTCTCCGCCCTCCCCAAAAAAGACGACACCGAACACTTATTCCTAAACTGCTCGGACTTGAAGGACATCCAGATGTAAGCTTTAATACACACATTGCTTCAAATGACGAGGTTTATAGACTCAGGCCTGCTGGTGGCACAATACAAAGAGAACGCTAGTTTCCCCAGAACAGGAGCTGGAAACTATAAAGTAAGGGAGTAAAGTATATATTATATATATACCACTGTATAACATATATATATTAACATATGCTATATATATATATATATATATATATAACTTATATATATCTTACTATGCTCTTTCTGTTTCTAGTTTTATGTATTCTATCATATATATATATATATATATATATATATTTTAAGGGAACCAGAGAACGGAAGAAGTTTCTCCAAAATTCGTATCTCCATATATTCACAAATTTTACTGGACAAAAGAGGAAGTTGAGAAAATGTTAAAAAATGAAGCCAATGTCGAATTATACAATATGAAAGACGAAGAAACCCAACTTGAAAACTTCATTTAATAATAATAATAATAATAATAATAATAATAATAATAATAATAATAATAATAATAATAATAATAATAATAATAATAATAATAATAATAATAATAATAATAATAATAATAATAATAATAATAATAATAATAATAATAAACGTTAATTTTCCTATTTGATTTTCCTATTCCAATTTTCCTATCACATTTGTTATGAAATTTAAGTTTGACAGATCAAACAATTTTTCTCTAAAAACTTTTTTTCATTATTCCTTTATCGAAGTCACACTTTGGTATCAAAAAGAATATTCTGCAGTAAAATTTCTGTTAAAACACAAATAATCTTATGGGAAAAATGGTTATCAAGAGGAACAACAGTAAAATGACAGTCGAGAAGGTAAAGTGACAGGGTTTAATCTCTCGTCAGAATTCTAGGTAGCAATTACCTAGGATAGTTCATTTTCTAGAATAGGCCAAATCCCCATGGGGTGTAAACTTTTAATATATATATATATATATATAATATTAAGAATATTACAATATATGTATATTATGCTAAATTTTCGTATAACCTTAATATATATATATAACCAATAAATTATATTAATATGTATATGTATATATAATATATGATGTTTGTATAATAATAATATATATATGTTAAATGTGCATGTTAATCCTGGTGGATAAGATGTTAAAAGGGGAACATATAATGGGAAGGAGTAAAAATTTACCTCCTTCTGGGATTGAACACATGTTGCGAATGGGGACATATGCCGGTGCACCACTGAGCCATCCTCCCTGAGGATGGCTCAGTGTGCCGGGCCCTGGCCAATCTCATTCACAGCATACGTAATTCAATCCAGGCTGACAAATTCTTGCAGCTATTTTATGTTCTTTCTTTAACACACACACACACACACACACACATATATGTATGTATATATAGTAATAATATATATAATATAATAATATATATAGTATATATATGTATAATAATAATATAATAATAATAATATATAGCATATAATATAATATATAGTATATACCTTAAATATGTATGTACAACTATTATAACTGTAATATATAATTTATATATGTATATATATATATATAACAATATAATATAATATATGTAATATATATATAATAATATATGTAATAATAATATATATGCTTAATAATAATAACAATAATAATATATGATTTTGTTATGTAACTGCTTAATAATATGGCATAACCCATATATATATATATGTAATTACTTACGTCTTACATCTTCCCCGCTCCCAGGAAGGCTCATTATGAGCCTGTCAGCATGGCCAACCTCTTCTTCCACTCCCTTCTATCTTCCAAGACCCGTTCTTCGATCAGCTGAATCATAAATGGCATTTGATGTCTTCTCAGCGAATCTTCTACGGAATCCTTCCATCTCTTCCGTGGTCTTCTCCTTGGTCTGCCTCCTTCCGGTCTCCAGTCCCACCTCCTCCTGGCCACCCTGCCACGCTCCATCCTTTCCAAATGTCCCCACCCCCTTAGTCTTGCTACATCTACTTTTTTAATAATAGGTATTACTCCTATACCTTCTCTAATTCTTTCGTTTCTCACTCTGTCCATCCTGGTCTTTCCGGCCATCGCTCTCAATACATTCATTTCAGCAGTCTGCACTCTGCTCTTCTCTCTTGTTGTCATACTCCATGTTTCCGCCCCATACAGAAGAACCGGTGTTAAAATGCTCTCGAAAATTATCTTCTTCACCTCCCCTCCAATCTCATTATCCCTGATGATAGGATACAAAGCTCTAACTGTTCTTCCGTACTTATCAATTCTGCTCGCAATCTCCATAGCACTTTCTCCTTCTCTACCAAACATTCCCCAGATACTTGTATTTCTCTGCGTTTTTAATCACCACACCATCCACCTCCACCACCAACTCTTCTCCCTCCTCTCTACTAACTATCATAATTTCTGTTTTATCTACGTTCATGCACAGGCCCGCTTCTCTCAGTTTACTATCAAAAGAAAGCCAACATCACCCTCCTCAGTTTATCTCCGTCTTCACTCCAGCACGCCAGGTCATCCGCATAAGCCATCACATCTCCATCCAAGTCCTCCACCTCTTCCCTCACTTCCCTAATTACCACATCCAAATATGCTACAAACAGAATTGGTGACAATACACTTCCCTGCTTAACGCCAGCTCCCACCTCAAACCATTTCTCGTTTCATATCCCGTTCTTACATTACATTTGTCATTTTTAAACATACTCTCAAAGTCTTTCTTTAGTAACCACCCACTCCGTAATCTATCTCTAAAACCTCGAATAATTTCTTCCTAGGTACCGAATCGAAAGAATGCCTTTCTCAGATATATAAATGCAATGTATGCCTTTTTGTTGTATTCTATTATCTTTTCCGTTATCATTCTCAGGGCGAACATAAGATCTGTGGTGCTTCTATTCGCCCTGTACCCATACTGCTCCTCTCCAAGTCTGGGTTTCACAATTGCCCTCACTCTTCTTTCAAGTATCCTTTTGCCAGATGGTCCAATAACGAAATACCTCTGTAATTATTACATTCACCCACATCTCCCTTTCTTTATATATTGGTATAATGATGGTTTTCCCCATCCCTCTGGAACCTCACTTTCTCTCCAGCACTTGTTGATAAACTTCAACACTGCTTCCTTCACACACTCTCTCCCTCTTTTTATTAATTCTATGGGCAATCCATCTTCTCCCGGGGCCCTTCCATTGCTCATTTTCCTTAAGGCCTCGTCCAGCTCTTCCCTGGTAATTATCCCTGCTTCCTCCCCTGGTCTCACTTCTTCTAACTCCTCCTCCATTTCCTGACCCTCCTCACCCAGAAGTTTTCCAAAATATTCTGTCCATCTCTTATTTATATCTTTCGGTCTTATTAACACTTCTCCCTGTTCATCCTTAATGCTCGCTACTTTTTTCTTCGATCCCCGATAAGTCTTTGCTAATTTTCTTCCTTCCTCCCCTCACGTCCTCCCTCAGCTCATCCGCTACAATTTTTGCTGCCTCCCTCTTTGCTCTTCTTTTCACACTCTCCGCCGTGTTTCTGGCCACCACATACAGAGCTCTTGACTGAGCCGTTCTGTCTCTTAGCCACTCTCTCATTTTTACTGTCTTCTCCTTCACCACTCCTCTAACCTCTTCATTCCACCATAGCGTATGTCTTTTTCGTGTTCCTTCTATCATCATCATATAAAGCAGTGAGTATAAATAGCTTTGTAAAATTTTTCCTTTATTACTCTTATTATATTATTAACGGATATGGTACTTGAATATTTTTAGTGTCTAAAAACTTCCCCAAAGGACTTACGAGATTTGTTCCTAACAGCGACGAATTATATAAAATTAATTTAACCTCTCTGCACTTTATATTATTAACGGATATGATGCTTAAAAATTTTTAGTGTCTAAAAACTTCCACAAAGGACTTACGAGATTTGTTCCTGACAGCGAAGAATTATATAAAATTAATTTAACCTCTGCAATTTATATTATTAACTGATATGATACTAAAAAAAATTTAGTGTCTAAAAATTTTGGAGGGGGCCATGAATACGCCACTGTATATATATATATATATATATATATATAAAATCAGAGATATATAATAATATATATATATATATATATATATAACTATATATATATATATAACATAATATATATATATATATATATAATAATATAATATATATATATAATAATATATGTAACTATAGCATATAATAACAATAATATGCTATATGTATATATGATCGCTGCTCAATAGCCTTATATAACGCATAACTGCTCTTTGCTGCTCCCAACGCTGCTATATATATATATGCTGCTGTATATAATATATATATATAAAGTAGAGGTGGGCACCCGCTCATTTAGGGTAGTTCGCTAGCGCACCTCCGCACCTTGAGAAAACGTAGTCCACTAGCGCTCCTCCGCACCTATTCAGACCATCAAACCTCCGCTATCGCAAGTCCGCACGTCCGCACGTCTCCGGCTTATAATGTGAGACTTCACAAAAGATTTTAATATTAAATATTAAATAGTTTCTATCCTTACAAAAAAATTATTTATAATATTATATGAAAAATTTAATGAATATTTACAAAATCTCAAGATTTTCCACTTCTTCCTCAATGTCGTCTTCAAAGGACAGGAGATCCATATTACCTTTCAAAAAGATTAGGTGCTCAAAATTAAAAGCAGTAAAGGCTGACCTCTTTGCCCTCAAAATATCCCCACCAATACTAAATATTCGCTCTGCAGCCGCAGAAGGGAGAGGTGTATTATATTTATGAACAAGTTCAACAAATTCTGCCTATGCTGAAGGGGAAAGGTGTCCTTGGTGAGAGGGAGTGCTGTTGTTAGTTCACTTCCAGCAGTCCATTGCCAATTTAAGGTCCTCACTTGCCTCCCTTCTGAAATATTTTGAAAACCCTGTCCACCCATAAGAAGGGTCTATTTCGTCCAGACTTTAGTACCTCCATGAAAGCCTCGACGCCTGCAGAGTCAATGCTAATGCTACGTATCAGCTCGGTAGCCTATATATATATATATATATATATATATATATATACTCTTTTTACAATTTTACTAATAATACTAATAATTTAAATCTGTATAGATATAAAGATATTTAGCAACTATATCTATGTACTAACATAATATATATGTATATGTTAATTCAATTCTGATAGTAAAGACCCAAATATGTATATGTATAGTATGTATGTATATATGTAATAATATATATAATATATATATATATATATCATAACAATAATATATATATAGTATAACTCTATACTATGTAGGCCTTATATATATGTAACCAACCTTAACAATAATAATATAGCATAGCAGCAGCCAGCAGTAGCCTTATATATGTAACTTATTAATAATATGTATGTAGTAATATATGTATATATATATATGTATATTATATTATATATATATGTATATATGTATATTATGCACAAGTTCACAAAAATGTAGCATAACCAACAACCAATAACATATATGTATATGTATATAGGCTATATATATATGTATGTATATGTATATATATATATGC
>JABUQX010010444.1:0-10000 GCA_015478945.1 Trachelipus rathkii
TTACTACTGACATACCCTATAATCTAGGGTCTCATGAACCCTACTAGCTCATTGATATCTAAATCGTATATTCGCACTACATGGTTTTGTGTTCATACTACGGTAATATAATACCCTAATAGTATATGTTTAAGATATACGTTCCAATATGAAGGAGTATAATGAGTAGTAGTATATAATATTTGATAGTATAGGTACTATCTTGATCATATTAGTATATATACTGACTAAATTGATATATATTATATATATAAAGTAATATATATATAATATGAATAACCTCAGATATAGTGAATATATATTACCCTAACGATCAAGGTAGTAATACGACTAAACTTGAGAATACTATATATGTAGACGAGTAAAGTATATATATAGTAGTATATATAATGATGACTATATATAGTATATATGAGTATTATAATATAAGTATATGAAGTAATCACTATCTAATGACTATATATAGATTATTAATAATTAACTTTATATTATATAATATATTATAATAGTAGATACATAATATATGATGAGTAGATTGATGAAAGTCAGACAATGTATACAGGTCAAGTCATATATATAATAGATAGGTATATACCTTGAATAAAGAACAAGAACAATGTGACTGCTGTATAGAGAATGAGTAATCGAATATATATTATCACTGATATACTAGAATCGTTATATATGGACTAAATGCTCTGCTTGAGGAGTCGAAAATGAGCAGCGAGCAGAGAGGAGCCTACCAGAATCTTGCACTGAACTGGAAGATATTTAAGTTGACACAATACTTCTACTAATTTATATCTATAAATAAGACCGTTAAGATATACTCAATATACTTATGATCACAGCAATGATCGTATAATTCGGTGTGAATATATATATTAATATTATTAAATTATAAGTTATATTAGAGAGAGACGAGAGAAAGCAAAGTTAAAGAGAGAGAACGAAAATTGAAAAATGATTTGTTTTATCACGAAAAATTATCACGTATATATAGTGTTTTGTATAACTAATTTAAGTATAGCTTATATATACTAAGTGCAGTTAGTATTTACTATAATATAATGATATAAGTTTTTTAAATTAATAGTAATAATATTAAGATATTATAATTAATATAATATATATTAAGAAGTTATTATTAGTTGTAAATTTTAAATTGTTCTAGTACAACTAGTAGTATATGTAGTAATAATAATTCTAACAAGATTGAGCGTTTATGTTATCTAATTATTATTATTCATTACAATTCGCGCCGCATATATATGCATATATCCTGTTTTTCGATTTACTCTTATTTTCTGCTGCTCTCTTCTCTCTTCTCTCCTACTCACAGGAGTTCGCGTTATATTACAGTACTAAAAAATTAGTATAGACTACTAAGAGTTAACTTTGTTTGAAAGCACCAGTCTACATATTTACGAGTCTATCCGTCAAATGTATAGAGATTAATCTACGACTATTCGTAATGTTAGCATATATTTATCTATTAATATGCTAATATAGGCTATAGATTTTTTTAAGCTACATAGGTATATACATATGAGGCTATAAGCTAATAAGTAAATAAATGAATATATTTACTAGTAACTAATAACTAGTATGATAGTTAACCGTGATATAATAACGCAAGAGATATAGGCTATAAAATATATAATATATAGTAATATAGTAAGATAAGTTAATATATGATTATAGATATAATATATAGATACTTATAAGATACAACTATAATACATATTGATATATATAATAATATATATAGATTATGAAATTTATATATAAATATAATAGATATAAATATATAATATTATATATCATATATTATATTTATCTATATATATAAGTGTATATAGACTATAAATAGACCCTATATCAGCACTTTGCCGTGACTTGTCTCTCGAGGGGATAGGCACGGTAATTTAATATAATATATAATATTCAGATCACTTATATTATAATAGATTATATATATATATATAAGTAATTCATGTCTAAATTCATAATATATGATTATCTGATGAAGAACAGAGACGAGAAGAGAAGGGGGGAGAGGAGAGGAGGTAAGAAATATAGAGGGAGAGACGCAGAGAGATCGGGAGAGAAGAGGAGGAGAGAAGAGAGGAGAGAGATGGAGAAGGATGAGAGAGCAGGACTCGACGGAGAGGAGAGCCAAAGAGCAGAGCGAAAGAGAGAGAAGCAGATGAGCAGCAGACGAGAGAGAGAACAGGGAGAGTGCCAGACTGACGAGGAGAGACGAGGAATGAAGCGAGAAGCGAGAGAGAGAGAGGTCCTCTCCTTGTGTGTTGCGACGACATCATTCCAGAAATATTTGAATGAATGCGACGTCGAAAAGAAGCAGAACTTCAGGGAAAGGGAATCTGAAGGCCTTTTAGGCACCCCTCATTACCGCTATATTAATAAAGTGTTGAACAATCGCCAGACCCGTCCATTTTAACCAAGTTTCAACTATAGGAAGACCATAAATGCTGGTCGCCGAAGGACAAAATTTTCCTTTTCAACAATGGCACATAATGGAATAGTTTTAGGAATTCAAAGATAGACATCATCTTCTCAGCTTCAAGGCAAATTAAAACATTTATGATTAAAATTAATATAAAATAATAATTCCTCTTTTCGTCTAGGCATGCACTTCCTTACCTTGCCCTACCCCAAAGGGCACGTCACTGAATATATATATTATGATATATATTTATATATATAATATTATATATAATATATAGTATAATTATATACTATAAAATATATATAATATATATAATATATTAATATATATACTATATAGGAATATTAACTATTATATATATATAATACTAGTAATAATATATACTTATAGTATCTATATATATATAATATATATACAATTTAAATATGCATAAAAACTTTAATTTTTATTTCAGCTCTCCTAAAAGTATTTGTCAAAATCGATTCATCCCAATATTATATTGTCCTTTATGTCTCATCTGTTTTATTTGACAATGCGAATTTTGATTCTGAGTGTGTGAGGTGGAGGTGTGAGGCGTGGAGGTGGAAGCGGTTGGTCAAGAGGATAGATTAGCTAGAGAGATAATGTACTAAGAATCCTTGAAAAATTGTGTCTCTATTTCGAGAAAGAGAACTGATGTTATAGACATCTTAAGTCTGTGTGAGTTGTATTGTGTAGATAGCGCACGATGTCAGCTTCTCACCGTTGCAAAAACAGTCGTGTTTTGATTGCTCATCTCGGAGTGATGGTTTCTGTCTCGGTCGACCTTCTTCCTTGTTCGTTTTTCATCAGTATTTCGTCTTCTTGCTCCTTTTTGTGTATCTCTTAAATTTTCTTTTTTTCTTTACAGATAAATTGAATTGATCAGGGGTTAGGGGCTTACCTGAACCACCCATAGGGTCGACCCTCTGAATCCATGTTCGCCATGTTATGTGAATCAGAAAGTTCTTAGATTTAATTTATACGTTTATATACTATTATATATATTACATATAGATATATAATATATATTATATTATATATACTATTATAATTAATATCATATATAATAATATTATTATATAGTAATATATATTATATATATAATATATACCTACGATCACGTAGTAATAAGATAACACGTATACTTGATACATTATAGATATCACAGAAATACAAAAACTACATACTATATATATGCATAATAAATATATAATATATATTATATAGATTATATATAATATATATATTTATATAATAATATATATATATATATATATATAGTTATACTATTTATATTATAATAATAAGTATATATATATAATAGTATCTATAATATATTATATTATATATATATAAACTGAGATATTCCTACCAGCATAATAGCCATATTATCTATAACTAACCTATATAAACAGATCTACTCAACCAAATACTACTGAAATATTTATATATATAGTAATCACCCTATAGTGATACTACTCCAATATAAGTATATTAATTATGCTCCTCTATGATAGGAAAGAGCAATTGTCCACGCGTTACCCTGCAGGCATGATTAATGCCCCCCAAAATTGCAGATCCAGGACTATAGCATTAGAAAGAATCCCAATTGTGGTGAAACTAACCAATTCCACATATAAAGGACCGAGATACCCCGACACACAGAGACGTTTATTTAAACCCGATAATGCCACCAAGTCTTAATGGAGTTTAGACAAAATAAAACTACTTTTAGTGACTGTTCAGCACATTGTCAGTGCAGCGGTTATATCAAAAGAGTTGAGGTCGCTTGCGGCTCGAAGTCGGGGAGTTAAGAGAGATTGGACAGACACAAGGTAAGACTTTGTGAAAGACGGAGTCATCTCGAGCTTCTCTCAACAAAGGAGGAATTGTATCGATGGTGCGTTTATGCAATGCGATTAGCCGAAATAGCCACGGTGACGATAGAAGAAGTGATGCATGAATAAGAGGTTATACCGAAGAGACGAGAGAGAGAAGAGAGAGAGAGAGAGAGAGAGAGAGAGAGAGAGAGATGAGAGAGAGAGAATGAGGAGAGAAGAGAGAGATAGTAAGAGAAGAGCAGAGACGAGAAGGACTGACGAGATAATGAAAGAGAGAACGCGACTTCAGAATTGACGAGAGCAGGAACATGTTGATAAATTACTGACAACCAAGACTTTACCTTACTCTCGCGAATTGTGTGAGCGCAAACACTACAGTGTGTGAGGTTGCTCATAAAGACAAACGGCACCTAATATAAGGCCAAGCATTGCCGATGAGGATGAGAAGTTGGCCAAGCGATCGACCACACTACTCGGAAGATTGTTACAAAAGAAAAATAATGTCTATCTTACCAAGAAGACTCACGTGGACCTTCCAAAGTAGACTATTCGTGACGCCTGCAATAAACGATCTGTAATATTCCCGAGAAATCTTAACTTAATCGTTCTATCAGGAGAAAGTTCAACGCAAAAAGACAACCAAGCATATTACAAGGACAAGCAGTAGAGGATTTAGATTACGCTTTACTTATTAAATTAGATGCTTGCTGGCCTATCGGGAAGGGATCTTTATACGAGTAGAAAGTATGAGGAAACTACGCGATTTATCGAAGCATTGAAAACAACATCTTCTCAATCCCCATGTTATGAAATTCCAGAAAAATCAGAAAGTCATTGCCCGAAGGTTCTTCCAGCATGAAGTATAATTGCTCCAACGGTTGCCTTCACCTCTACATGATTTATAGCCCAAGCTTCTATTCATGAGTTAATCTGCCCAAAATCCTTCATATCCATGCAGCTTAATTGACCAAAGACGAGTTAGAGCTGAGTAATTGCTACGGTTCCTTACCTAAGCGTCGAGTTAAACCTTCAATGACCCCCAAATAGTTCTTATATCTACAATGAGATTAATATGGCCAGGCTACACACTTAGTTGCATCGAAAAGTCTAAATAATCAGCCCCAAGGTATTTTTACCTAACTTTATATGGATCGAGAAATCCTTCCTTAGCATGAGTTATGCCCCCAGCTTACAATCTTCCTTGCATAGTAATTTGTCAAAGCTTTCCTTTAGCATGATAGATTGTCCAAGATTTCACTACCCAGCATATAATTAGTGCTCCACTTCCTAAGTGATGAGTTAATATGTCAGGCTTCACTTAATAAGAATTAATTGCCAAGGCTACCTTTAAATGACATGAGTATAATTGCCCCAGGCACTTAGTAGATGAGGTAAAATTACCCCCAATACATACTGAGCATAGTTAATGGCATGAAGAGAATCCACCTTTCCTGTATGAAGTATATGCCAGAAGACTACTCTCTAGTAATGAGTTCAAATTGACCTGCAAAGCCTTCATAACTAGAATGTCGGTAATTGGATAGGCTAGTTAGCAGCACGAGCTTAATTGTCCAAGTTTTCCTAGCAATGGCTTAATGCGAGGCATCCTTCTAGTATGAGTTAATTGGCCGAAGGCTACTTCCATAGCATGAGATTTAACTTTAGTCCAAGGCTTCCATTAATAGCACCGTAGTTAATGCATCAACGCTTCCAATAAAGCAGTTAAGCCCACAGGCTACTTATAGCATCGAGTAATGCCCTAAGGCTCATCTAGCAGCATGAGATAATTGCACCAAGGTCTAATAAGCGAGGAGATTAATTGCCTCAAGACTTCCTGTAGTAGAAGAGTTAGATGATTTCCAAGTCTACCTTAATAGCATAAGTAAATGCCAGGCTTCCCTAATAATTATGAGATTAATTGCCAAACGCTACTTTCACTCCCTCGGTAAATTGCCAGGCTACTCTTTTAGCATGAGTTAATTAGCAATCATGGGTGAAACCTTTCACAATGAAAGGGTTAATGTTGTTAGTGTAGTCCTATACTAGGAAATGGATAGGTAGTGAACAATAACAGTTAGATGATTGGGGATTATTATGAAAAAGTTAGACGGAAGTTGGGGAAAGGCAGCAACATGCTGGATAAACATTTTAATAAGTTTAAGGAATGAACGGTCCATCTACAACAACAACAACAACAACACAACAACACAAACAAACATCGACAAACACAACACAACACAACAACAACACAACAACAACAACAACAGACGTGCGACTAACACGGTAAAGGAAATCAGATGAGACAGCCAGATTATATAGTATATATACTTATAATATATATTATATAATAATATATTAATTATATATATATATATATATATATATTAATATAGTTATAAATATATATATATATTAATATATATATATATTATATATATATATAAATATATTATATATATATATAATATATATAACTTTTTAAAATCACTTTTTTGAGCTTCACTTAATTTATTTTGAAAATAATTTATATTAAATAAATTAAAATGTTCAATTTTGAATACTAATATTAATAAATCATTTTACACTGTCTATAAAATATTCAAAATGGACTTTTCAGCCTGTTCTTTACTCTTAGAATTGAGGCGTGCGTGAATTCCCAAATCTCGATCTCAGATTTTCCTCTATCAATCCCATGTCTCTGCAATCGGCCAAACCCTATTTTCATTGATTTTACCCATCAGATACATTGTCACGCTGACGATTCAGCTTGTAGCGCGATTCAGTGACTGCTTATAGTGGGTAAAAACAATGGTTTAGTATATTGGATAATAGAGTTATTAATAAATTACGCCATTAAGTACAGCAGATGATTCACCAAAGACATCACCAGAACTCTATAATCAATCTTAAAGTACACTATATCATCATACAAATACAAATATTAGCAATTTTATGTACATATCACATTTTTATATTTTTCATTCTGGTTGTGATCTAACAATGGCTAAAACATCCGAAAGAAGAAGGAGATGCCGCAATGACACAGATATCTTCTTGCTACATCTGTGGAGCTTCACTTTGCAGGATCAAAGGCGCCAGCTTTAAATACCTGTTAGGGGAGAGGATGACGGGGTATTGCACTTTCTTGATTAGCAAAATTAGTTCAAACCACTCCTGTAATTGAATACTCCCTTAGGGTTTCAAATTTAATTACTTCTTTAGAATCAATGAAAGAAACTCATACAATAAAATACTAGAATAACTAAAGTGTATAGTTGTAAATCTTATCGTAGAATAGGTTACTGTACTGGAATCTGCAGAAACAAATCTGACGTAGATGTATCTTTTGCCATTCAAGACATCCCTGAGTGCCGCACCATCACACCCGAAACTAAACGGCGCATTCAGCCAACTACGCGTTCTGGGTATCTTTCAACAACGCAGTCCAAGAATGCGCACGGGCTGTTAGCTCTGATCATAAAGACGCGCGGTTCAAGAATTGACTTAACTATTCAGTAAATAATTATTGAGACGAAATTGATGATCCACAACCAAGTATAAGAAGAATTAGTAAGGACGAGTCCTAAAAAATGTCAGAAATTATATTGGCTAAACCTACAGCACGAATAGCAACGAATCTAATACAATAAAATTATTAGAAACTTATAGTAAACTTATGATGACGATAAACAGTAACTGACGATAAGACGATAAATTTGCCAATGGGACAATTTTGACTAGACGATGAAAAAAATTATGCCAACTGAAGGATATATCGCAGGATGATGACAAAAATATTGTCCAAACTAGAGGATTTCGCTATGACAGATTGAACAAAAATATGCCACTTGATAAACGACAAGAACGACTAAAATTCGGCAACGATGAAATTTATGACGATGAAATTTCCAGAGGATGAAATTTGCAACGATAACATTTATAGACGATGAAATATACAGACGATGTTGATAGATGATGAAATTTGCAACGATGAAATGTTTAGATGATGAAATGTATAGACGATGTTTATAGATGATGAAATTTGCCGAGGTTGCTGTTCACTGTTTGCAAGATATACTTCGTATATATAACATCATTGGATGATATTTACAAACAAGTTCGATCACCACAGCAGTCCACACCTTAAAACGGATCTAAGTACATTAAACTTAAAATAGTTTGTTACAATGTCTTTTCTATATCGTTTAATCGATAATTCACTTCAATTGCTTATTGTAAGATCTTCAGTTTCAATATTCAGATCTTCAGTAAGATCTTCAGTCTTCAGAACTTGCACTTACGCTACGACAAGTGGCGGTGACACAGCTAAGTCGGGATTGTCTACGGTATAGCAGCCATGCATTAAGCAAACTGCCACATCAGACACCGAAGCATACCACCGCAGCAAGAACTAAAATATCCCATTAGAATACAGCATATTTACCCAACACCCGACACCACCATTAAAACGAACTTCGCGACGAAAAGCGAATTATCTACCAAAGGAGAAGTCGCCCCGGCTTCCACTTAAGTCCACCGTCCAGTAAGGCGGGGGAGTCGCGCATTAAAATACATAGATTATTTCCGTCAATATATTTATTCTGTTTTTATTCGGATATAATATAATGTTCCCATATAATCGAAGATTCGACTTTACCTCCAAACACTGAACAATCTATAATACTGTGAAATTACATTACGATCATAATGACAGTGATTCAATCCATTTTCATATTTAACCATACCTAGTAGGAGAAACAGTTACATCAAAGGTATATTACTAAAAAAGACTGATAGAGGGTGATAGAAGAATGTTCTACAGATGTGCTGTAGTTGCCCTGTAAAAATGAGAAAACTGTTATGGCTAAATGACTTATATATTATATATGAGAATTCATGATATCCTTCTAATTATACAGTTAACTATCTGTTTTTCCATGGCAGAGTTAATCCAACATATTGTTATAATTACCGATGTTTTTAATAGTTTTCAATCCTCTGTATATTCTTTTCGAATTGTACAAATATCTCACCTCCAAATTTTCCGAATAGCGTCGTAAATACAGATACTGACAAACAACAAACCAAACCATCACCCTACATTCCGCGACATACAATTCACATTTCAACACCATAACGCGACGATAAAGACAATAAAAACTACCAACTCAATAAGTGTGTTTTATCAGTATTTATATTTATGATATGAATGACTATTTATACAATCAAAAGTATAATTTAACTTTTTTAAACATTCGTGGATGGAAACATTGGTGAGTACTCCAAGGAACAAAGAAAAACGTTTAATTGACTGAATACAATACTAGACATTCACAAGTTACATCGAGTGATAAGTGCCAACCGCTCCGCAATACGATCAGCCGAGGAACGGGACCAGAGGGCGATACAGCCAGAAATCGGATCCCAAGCGGACTCAGCCCACCCGCTCAACAGAGAGACCACGCGCCCGTAAGACGGACCACGAATAATGAAAAATCTAAGAAAAACCATACACAGTAATATATATAATTATAATCCTATAATAATTTATACTGATAATATCATAAAATAATGGAGTTCCAGTTATAAATCCCAAAACTAGAATAATCGCGAAGTATTATCGCCACCCAACCTGTTTCGATTTTGATTCTTACAACAAAAAAGA
>JABUQX010010444.1:15000-25000 GCA_015478945.1 Trachelipus rathkii
TTACTTTTACAATTACAATTTTTACGCAATTTACAATTTTTTACATATCTACTCTAACCGTGCTTATCTGGTCAGCCGGTAGTCTGACAAATAAGTTCCACACGGTTAATTACACAATCAGCTAGACATACTGATGGAGGATTCATATTGCCTAGAAGCCGTGTTGACTGTAAGGACTCTAGTAAGTCCACTATTTCAACAAGTAGGAGGTATTTTAGGCGATAACAAGAGTCAAAGTAAAACTATCTGTAAGGAAACTAGGCAACAGTAAGCAATGAGATGGAGAAAATCCAAAGGAAGGCAGCTTAGAGAGCAGCGACGTGTGCCATACTAATATGAAGCCTTAGATCGTCATTTGCCACCATACAAGACTCCCCATAGTCGGGAACATTTAGGATATGTGTCAGTGAAGGAATATTAACGGAGTCAACCACTTATAAATGTCTATATATATATATATATATATATATATATATATATATATATATATATATATATATATATATATATATATATATATATATATATATATATATAAATATATATATATATATATATATATATATATACTATGGCATAATATATATAATATATATATATATATATATAATATATATATAATATATATAATAATAATAATATAGTATATATATATATATATGTATAATAATAATAATAATAATAATAATATATATATATATATATCCATAATAATGTATATATATATATATCATAATATCTAATAATAATAATAATAATAATAATAATATAATAATAATAATATAATAATATTAATAATAATAATAATAATATATGGAAATAACATATATGTATATATGTATATATAATAATAATAATAATATATATATATATGTAATATAATAATATATATATAAAATATATATATATATATATATATATATATATATATATATATATATATATATATATAACTATATATAGATATATATATAAATATAACTCTATATATATATATATATATATATATATATATATATATATATATATATATATATATATATATATATATATATATATATATATATAAATCTGTTGACTCAGAAAATCAGAAGTATGGTACTCTCCTAACAAGCAAAAGACATAAAGTTCTGAGGAGTGGGTTGAATGAGAGAGAATGTGAGCTATTCTCTCTTTGGGCTTGCTTCGTCCTACTCAGGCGTTAATGAGTACATTTATTGGTGTGCTTTTACGCAAATGGGAATTAATCAGGCTTCCACACAGTTTAGCCGTTATTGCTTTCCCAGACTTTCTCGAAGGGTCCCCTGATGGACGAAAGTTCTTTCTAGGGAGTTTGTTGATTAATTTATATATATATATATATATATCCCTACATCTACAACGCTTATATATATATAAATATATATGTATATATGTATATATATATATATATATATATATATATATATATATATATATATATTAGACCGGTCCAGAATCGTCGATGTTCGAAATGTTAACGGGCCATGGGCCAAAAGTGTGCAGATTAGAAAGAAAATGATCCCCTAAAAGTTTCAGCTCGATCGAAGGTGGTTAACCCGTCCCGCATTTGGCCTAAAGTTTGGGAAAATTGCATTTTTTGACCAAAATTTGCACATTTTTAGCGTTTGCTGGACAACCGTAATAGGGAGGAAGGAAAATAAGGGCTCATTTTAAAGCTGATAATATTAGCTTTAAAGTGAGCACCTACTTTTTGCTCTAGGTATTATAGTTCAGCAGATATACCTGAAATGTCAGGTCTATTTCAGGTCATGTAGGCTAAATAAGGCATCTGTTTTTTGTTGTTTTTCTTTTTTATTATTACCAAGATTTCAATCCGAAAGTGTATGAAAATAATTTGCATTGTATTTTCAGATTGTTACCCAGTTTATTAATTTCCAACAGATTTTTAATTTGTATTATTATGAATATTTATTTATTTCTTTTATAGGTATGCGTTCCCGTCCACTTCAACCGGTGTTCGTGTTCGTGACCAAACCAAAATTTATTTAGTTGGATATCCTTCTCATCAAATAACAGGAAGTAAACTTCCATCAAATGGCCAAGTTTTGAAGTTAATATTTTACAATATGCGTCAAGTTGGTTTGAACTTCAGAGAAGCTGCGAACCTAACCTTAAGAGAGGTCACATTATTCTGGGCGAAAGCTAAAATACCAACTCAAATGGCTAAACATGCCATCAATAAAGTGGAAAAATTGTATAAAGAATGGTCAAATATACAAAAGAGCTCTTCACGGAAATCCAAAATTCAAGAAGAACGTGAACTTGCATTTAAATCTAAGCTAGAAGATCTATTTGACATTGCTGCTGCAGATGCTGTATCACAAATGACTAAAACAGAAGATATTCAATTTCTCGAATTACAACGACAGAAAGGACGTCCAGGCTGCATGGCTGGTGTTGATTTAAAGTTGGCAAGGCTTGAAGAAAGGAAAGCTGACAGGAAAGCCAGATTGGAGGAAGCTAAGAGAAAAGAACAATCTACTACAGCAAACCCAAGAAAACTTATTTTTTTTTTTTAATTTTTAAATAATTTTTTATTATTATTATTATTATTATATATATATATATATATATATATATATATATATATATATATATATATATATATATAATATTATATATTTTAATAATAATAATAATATATATATATATATATATATGTTATATATATAATATAATAATAATATAATATATATATAATATAATATATATTAATAATATATATAATAATAATATTAATAATTATAATAGTAGACATAGTAATAAAAACATATATATATATATATAATAATATATATATTATATATAATATATATAATAATAATAACTAATAATAATATGTATATATATATGTATAATAATAATAATATGTATATATATATATATATATATATATATTTAATATATATATATATATATATATATATATATATATATATATATATATATATATATATATATATATATATATATATATATAATAATAACCTATATATATATATATATATATCTTGTGAACGTATCCATCATACTGTGGTGGGGAGTCAGGTACCACATTCACATCGTATCTGAAAATAAATAGCTTCCTGTTTCCCTTTGCACCGTTTGCTTTCCACCTTCCATTTTGTTCCTTTTATTTTTGCTTTTGTATATTCCAATTTATTTTAACCCATTTCCCTTCCTTTGTTCCTTATATACTTCTTATTTTATTATTTTTATCATTATCTTTTTTTTTATTATTATTGTTGAAAAATACATTCATTATTATTTTTGCTATTAATTTGATTGTATTGTTATTTCTATTGCGCTTATTTGTTATAGTCATCATTATTTTTATTTTTTCTGATATTTCTTTTCGTTATTGTTGTTATTACATTGATCGATCGTATGTTATCCTTTTCTATTTCGTTTGTTTTTTTCTAAATTTAGTTACCTTTCCCCGTATAACTTTTATTTTATCGGTTTCTATGTATTTTATTCTTTTGTTAAAATTCATTTACATTCACTTTTATGTATGTATGAATGTTTTATTAACAGCAGAATGGTAGGTTGGCGTCTCCACTTCCTTCCCTATGGAATGATGTGCTTGCCTTTACTAGCGTGTAAGTTGTGTGCTCAATATCCCCATTTTTTTCATAGAATGAAGCATACGACACTGCATCAAGCTTGGTCCTTTTTCCTGACCCATTTGAAATACTTATAACAAGAGGAACTCCGCCGTCTAGAGTGGTCCTCAATGGACAAACCTCATTTACTTGAGACCCATGGGAAAGGGAACCCATAACGTTTGATACAAATATGGATGCTGATAATAATGGTTATCGAAAACCCTTAGTTCTCTCTGTTGCTGAAACAGCTATGATTAATGGAAATTCATTATTTACTTACTCTTTTGAACTTGAGACTGAGAAGCTCTTCTCACCACCTGGCGAGCCTGTGACCTCCCCCAGCAACATGTTGCCTGGTTCATGCCCTCCCTGCCTGGTTCCTTTCTTACTATTAAAACTGCAGACCGTCGAAATTCAGAATATTTTTCCCGCACAAAACGGTGTCTATTGAATGCCCCCCGGGAATTCCATCTAATTTGACTTCCCCACGTATTTCCTAATGTGTCATGCAAGGTCTCGGGGACTCATTGCCATTAACGGGTCTTCCTGCATCTTGTCCGACTTCCTTGAACTAGGTACTGAACCATTAAATTAAGTGAAGACAAGGAAGTCCTCAGCACCTCATCGATATCGCAAGGAACGACTCCTCTCTCGTTTAGGATACTTAGCTAACTCAGAGGTCAATTCTGTCCATTCTTCAATCCATTAGTACAGTTCCTATTGTCTCCCCCTCCTAATGACATGCGGAACACTTACAACACTTACAACACTGCATCTACTTGAAATTGACATTTTAGGGATCTTCTTCCACCTATAGAAGAATTAAAACTACTTGTACAATGTTAAGTGGATCAATAACTTCTTGGTAAACATACCTGCATTATGAGAGAAGAAATTTAGACTAATTGTTAAAACTACTTCTACCACCTAGAGTAAATGTTTAAAGTCCTTGGATATGTAGAAACAGTTTATTCTTCTTCTGTTAAACATTTGTTTAAAAATATTCTGTTCTAAAGTACTTTGAACTGATTAATGTCGTTAAGTGGATATACATACTTTTCCACATTATAGCTAATTTATTCCTATAACTTGCCAAGCAAATTCAATAAATACTACGTTATGACTTTTTAATATTCTAGAGTCTAAAGTGTCACTCATTATTGAATTTGCAAACGAAAAAGGTATATCTGAACAACTTAGAATAGTATTATGTGAATCAACTTATATAAAAATGGATTTAAAGACAACGTTAGTATATTTTTTTTGAAATTTTATCAACTAGAAGTTTTTTTCAAAGTACAACCATGTGGGATATTAAAAATAAAATTATTTAATTTATTATGGACAGATAAATACCGTTAATTAGAAGCTAAAATTTCTAGAGAAATATTCATCTTTAGTTAAATAATGTAAAGCTAATTTTGGGTGTATTGAGAAATGTAGATATTCTTGAGAAAAGACTTTATAAATGATTTGCTTGAAAAACTACTTCAGTTCAATATTCAGACCGTAGCTACTTCCATCTGTGCTTAAAGAGCTCTAAAAGTAACAAAACGTGGTTTATTACTTCTAAGTAGTTATATGGTTTTTTTATGCTGCTAACGAAAGAAAGGAGACGTTCCAAGAAAGAATATACTGAGAGTGGAAAACACACCCCTTCCTAGACTTACGCAGCGTCATCCCACGCCACCCTTAGGAGACGGGCAACCCACTCCTCTTTTTGTTCATAGGTCACCGAGTTGCATACTCTTACTGCGATACGATTCTTCTGACCTAACTTAATATAGACTCAATTACCCAGCACCATGTGTGTCCACACCAACCTTCTGCCTCTCCTGCACGCATAATCCGCGTGAAGAAGTGTTTTCCAGCAAAAAGAAATATCCAAAAAAGAGAACAACTCTTTTTAACTTCTCTTTATTTGTTTCGCACTTTAGAAACCCTGACCTTCCAAAATTGTCCAGCCTTCCCAAGGTTGCGGGCAACATTACCTAACTCTTCGTGTTTGTTAAACTACTCCCCTCACACCTGGCTTACAATTCACACCCCGCTACGTTAACCTCACAAAGAGACCAACCTTCGCTTTCTCGTCAGAAGTGTTCCTACTCTCCATCTAACGTCTGTTAATATTATTTCTGACCGATCAGAAAAGTAAAGACTGTTTTAAAGCATATAATGTTGAAGATTTCTTGATATCTACTACCTCTCCTCCCACAACAAAGCATTCTCTACCAAAGAGACGTAGTCGCCTTTAGCCGGGAGGTACGATGGAAGTTGAGTCGTCTAACATCAAACAATATTCCTCTGACTCTGTCTCACCTCCTTCCTTACCACCGGCTGAGAATGACTACTCCTTAATGTTTCAATGGACTTTCCCTCCTACTCTCCTGTCAGAGGTTACCACATCCTCGATGACTAGATGTGCCCCGTCTCGCAGACTAGTGCTACTGGGGCTAATGTCTCTGCCCTAGAAGCCTTTTTCGTAGCGGCCTCAAAAGATTCCAAGTGGACGATTGTCAGCGTCAACGATCTAGGAAAACTAGATATCTTCCACCTTTGAATGTGAGAGATTTCGCTTACCCATTGCTACTAATGGGACTCCCTGCATCATAAACGACCTCCTTAACCCAGTCTGGTTGATCTACACTCTCACAATTCACCCAAATGCAAAGTCAGATGATAGAGAGGTTCACTCTGACAAGTCTTTCATTGATATACCATACGTACAATGTTCGTTCGTTTCTGGATCGGTACCTACTTGCGAGACAACTCCATTGCAAAGAGGTGGTTTGCAGCCAGTCGTGGATGCTTCTACTGAGCAGTGCTTTTCCTCCGGAAACACACGCTCCATTTATGTAGGTATCCTACCTCCTGCCTCTCCTCTCCAGATGACGAAATCCGACAGGGTGGTGAAACTCTTACCACCTCTGCATTTTGGTTCTTCCCCATGTACACCGTCCCTGACAATTCTGATCCCAGAAGGTCTATCATTCCTTAAGATCTGCCTTTGCAACCAGATATCCTGCCCCCCACTCAGGTTGCTGTAAACACCTGACCCATTCTGCTCTTTCGACGACTACTGGTAGCACCCATATTGTGAGAATCATTACTTACTGTTCTCTTGAGTAGTAAATATCTAGTCTCCCATGACATTATTTCTTCAGTAGAACTGTCGTGGTTACCATTCTAACTTCGAATATCTTGTACGACTCATTAACCTACTATACAACCTGTGCATGTCTAGGAACTAGAACCTTTAAGTTATCATATCCCTTTGAAGTCCTTACAACTTACACCCTTCCCATTGTAGTAATCTGCAAGCGATAGCAACTCGCCTTTTTCTCCCATAGGACTATTAAACAGTTTGCCTCTTATATTTGGCTGGACTGAAGAGCTGACGTTAATATGTTTAGTTTCGATTCCGACTCCAGAGTTATTATTGGAAGTGACTCCGGCTCCAGCTCCGGTTCCGCCTTTGTCTTATGGATCTTCCTAATTCTTATACAATATATTTACGTATTGCTGCCACCCTGGAACATCAGCCCAAATGCAGTTTCGCTGTAAATGGACTCAAAACCTCATTCTTTCATATTAGTTTTGAGCTGTGCACAACTTTGCTTGCGCAGTGCAAAGTCCCATTGTTGTTTTTTTTTATCAATACAAGCAAATTTATAAAGCAAAATGTACTCTTCATTAAAGGAAATAAACAGTTTTAAAATTTGTTCAAATTGAATTTGTTTAAGAGGCGGTATGGCTTTAATTAGCACCTCTTTCATTGAGACTCGTCAGCCTGACAGAATTATTCTAAGTTTCGGAAATGGTCGTTCCACACTAAATTGCGTTGTTGTCATTGAAGTTACTGTACAAGCAACATTCTAAATTATTTTTGGGTAATGTGGAACCACCTTTAAGACATTCAGCTTTGATGATCTATCTATTTTCTTCACTTCAGACAAAGCATGAGATATATTAAGTTTAAATTTAGCAATAGGAGATCCTTTTTTATTTTCTATTTTCCTTTATTTCGACGGCATTCAAATTGCTATATTATTCAATGCTATCTCTCCTCTACTGAGATGTGCATCATTCAGCATAATCCAGTACATAGGATCAGCATAGATTGCAAAAAGTAATACTTCATTATTAAGGAAAACTTTTTCTCTTTTTTCCATTGACTCTTTAATTGCATCGGCAATTTTTACACCGATTTGAGAAAATGACAGCATAAGTTTTTGACTCTCTTTATAAAAGAAGTCAGGGATTAACTCAGCTGCTTGCAATCTTTTAGTGACTAAGAATGGACGACGAAGGATTGCTTCTAGCCTTTCTACTTCACATCACTGAAAATCAGTCATTGTTATGTCTGGATGAACCTTGTCAATTTAGTGAATTATTTAGTTCTAAAAAGCTATTAATCATTAAAAAAAAATTGCCCCACCTAGTTGCTTGGTCTAAGATAGCAACTTTTAATCCTTTACGTTTTAATATAGCTTCAACTTTTGGTGTTCTTGCAGTCACAACAATTTGACGTACATTAGCTATAAGAGTATGGGCATGTTGTCCTTTCAAACCATTTCTGATAGCGAGATGTAACGTATGTGCAGCAAATCGCATGTGTTCTATCTTTACAGCAGTAAAAGCAGAATCTAAATCTTAATTTAATTCCGTTTCTAAACACCTTCACAATTTTCTGCGTTAGAAATACAAATTTTAGATTCACAATCTAAGTTCACAATATCTCTTTCAGAGGGGTCTACATTGACTTTATCTATTTCACATATCATGTTGGATGCACTATCTGTTACAATTGCTAAAACTTGCTCTTTGGTAAGTTCAAACTCTTTGAGAACTTCCTCAATTAGGTTTCTAATAAATTCTGATGTATGTTGTGCTTGTGTTTCTCGAATTGCCAAAGTACGAGTTTTTATTTCATTATTTGAGTATGTGAATCGAACATTTATTGTAACAGTTTATTCTCTGAATAGTACAAGCATCCAATTTTAGAAGAAAAAAATTCGCCGTGGACAATTTGTCTGAACACATTTTTCTACTTTTCAGCTTCATTTATCACCATTTTTCTGCACGTCATGCATTTTCATAAAAAACCCTAACTTATTGATCATTTCTCCATTTAATCCAGGAAATTCTGGAAAGGAAAAGAATTTTAAGGGTACTTCTTCTTCATTTTTAATCATTTGGATGATATGTTTTTTAAATTTTTCAGCTGTCATGGTTAGCGTTACCTTTTCATTTATTTCAAATCTTGAATTATATTAGAAGGTTATATACATGAAGTTTTTTGGGTAACTGGTGTAACTTTAGTTTTGCTCTCTTCTTCGTCTATATTAAAACTTTTAGGATGTTGTCTTTGCAAATGGCGCTTTAAAATATTTGTCTTACAACATATTTTCATTCCACAGATGACGTCATCTTTTGCAACTTGGCAAAGTAGAAAATTTTCTTCAGTTTCGCTTTTTTGAAGTATTTCGATACCGATCAATTATTACCTTATCTGGTACTCATTGTAAAAAAAATTTTTAAAAATCAATTTTTACCATAAATTACAATTATTTTATATTACTTTATAAGTATTACTGATTACTGAATTAATTATTGGAAAATATTAGCCTGAAAAAATTTTATATATCATTATATATATCATTATATATATATATATATATATATATATATATATATATATATACATATATATATATATATATATATATATATATATATATATATATAAATAGATATATATATATATATATATATATATATATATATATATATATATATATATATATATATATATATATATATATATATATATATAAAAATAAAATTTATATATATATATATATATATATTTTATATATATATATATATATATATATATATATATATATATATATAATATATATATATATATATATATATATATATATATATACTATACATTTCACATGACCCTAAGTGGGTTTGAACCCTTACCCTTAAGATGATGAACTATATTCAAATAATTGTGCGGTTATGCATTAAAGAAGCTGATGGACACCTTTTTCCTGGGTTGCCTCAACTCTGGTCAGCCTACCAGACTTACGCAAAAAGGGTCAACTATTCCTCTTACTTCTACATCACCCACCCTTGCGTTTAAATCACCTAACAAGCATACTTTATCATTCCTATTAAAACTACCCAAACAATCGTTTAGTTCATCCCAAAACACCTCCCTTACTTCCTCAGCACTATCATTTACTG
The DNA here is from genome assembly GCA_015478945.1 of Trachelipus rathkii. Classification (NCBI taxonomy): domain Eukaryota; kingdom Metazoa; phylum Arthropoda; class Malacostraca; order Isopoda; family Trachelipodidae; genus Trachelipus; species Trachelipus rathkii. The sequence goes on from JABUQX010010444.1 coordinate 24,912, forward strand.
GGGCATATGCACTTACAAATATCCAGTTTTCACTTCTCAGTTTCATTTTGACCCACATTAATCTTGAACTAACAAATTTACTTTCTTTC
>JABUQX010010444.1:30000-35000 GCA_015478945.1 Trachelipus rathkii
ATGCTATATATATATATAATAATATATATGTAATAATAATAATAAACTGACTATATATTATTATTATTAATAATATCTATATATATAATATGTATATATATATATATACTATATATATATATATATATATATATATATATATATATATATATATATATATATATATATATATATATATATATATATATATATATATATAATCATCGGCATCACAATTAGGGATGGAGTTCATGCACCTAAAACAAAATAGATAGGTAAAAAATACTATGACCTGAGTCGAAGAAGGTAGGCCCTCACAACCTCCCTTCTTGCCCTTCAGTGCGATAACGTGACAGCTGCAATCGGCCCTAAAACTTCACAATACTGTGAGTGTCGCCCATTGTAGAATCTCCTCAGCAGTATCAAGGTTTACCCTCTGGACTAGGCATAGACATGTTTTCCTCACAATTAACGCCATTTAATCGTATCATGCACTTTTCTTGCTTTTGCCTAAACTCACATTCCCTTCCTTAAGACATTCTCTAACTAACTCAACCACTTTTCCTTTGCCCTCCCAGTCTGAGATTTTCTAAACCACTCACTCCTATGCACCCGCTTATCCAACCGACTATCATCCATCCTTTCCATATGAAAAAAAAACATCCTAATACACTTTTGCAATTCTTTTCACACCTAACACGCTCCTAAGATTATCCATTTGAAAAGACAGCACCTCAGTCTCCTATATTTCACACCATAGTTTTGGTAATATAGATTAACACCGGTAACAACACACATCAAATAGAACCATGACACACTAAAAGCTTAGTTCTCTTGCATTTTACCAAGTTTGTGCAGCTAACACTTTTACCTCCAACTTCTACTACTCTCTGCATCATTCGTTCTCTTTTCAACCAACATATATATGAATATTTAATCTCAGATACCAAATCCAGCTATCTAACCTTCAACATGATTTTGCACTGTGTACCCTTCTCACTTACCACTATGACCTTAATCTTTTCTCCATTTACTTTCACATCCCACATTTTACACACAGTACTAAATCTATCTTTCATTCCTTCAGACTTTCTTTATATTCACCACACAAAATCAAATAATTGGCGAGCAATAAGTTGGACACCATCCACTTTCTTCCATTCTCCATCAGTCTCACCCCTACAGTGCCACCCATACCGTGCAACCCCTGACTTAAATTCTTTCCTTTCATCCATATACAAATAAAATGTCATGGGGACATAGCCTATCCCTGCCTCTAGTGATTATACATTTTAACCATTCACTTTTTACTTCATTTATCCTTATTCAGCTTCACTATCAACATAAATAATTTCGATTTCGTTCAGAGATCTACCACCAACATTATTTATCATTAAGACCTACCAAAGGCTTCCAATTAATCTGTCCTTACACTGAATGCCAAGTCATAAAACACTAAATACAATTTGACCCTCTTCTCTCTCATTTTCTCATTCATTGCTTCTATGTAAAAATTTGGTCTATATATCCTCTACCTTCAGTTTCAGCATTCACTCCTAAGTTACTCGACGAACTCTATCAACCAAAATATCAGCATATGTATTCACTTCACATCACTATATAAACGAATTCGCCTGTAGTTTCCACAGTTCCCTTTATCACACTTACCCTCATACAAGGGTACTAACACTGCCCTCGTCCAGTCTTCCTAAATTGCACGATCCGCAAGTGCAGGAGAGAGGCAGAGAGGAGAGGAGAGAGGAGGAGAGAAGAGAGAGAAACTCATTGTTACTCAATTTCTATATCCAGCCATCAGTAATACATCTATATCTGCTGGTTTAACATTCTTCAACTTTTTCACTCTAAAAATTACCTCCTTACTAATTGCTTCATCCCTCAAATATCTACTTCAACTTACACCATAAAACTCACATACTCACTCACCTCATCATCAACGCTAATGCAGATTTTCGAAATGTTCTTTTCATACTCTCCTCATGCCCATCTAATCAGTCACGAAAGCACCATTCCTTTTCATTATTCAATAAAGATTCACTTTACACTCTTTCTTAATATTTTGCATTTTCTTCCAAACCAGCTCTTTATTCCTTTGTAAGTTCCCGGTCATCCTATTACCAAACTGTTCATTTACCTATTTTTTTTTTATTTCCTATACGTATGTAACATTTATCCTTCCTCCTCTACTCCTTAAATATTTTAATTCACATTTCTTTCGAAACTTTATTATTGGTTTTTAGTTCATTCAATCACGCATCTTTTTTTAACCTTTTATCGCTTGCATCACCTCTTTATTCCACCCTTCAATATTGACATTCTCACCTCCTACTTTAGTACACCCGCATATTTCTCTTACACTACAAACAAACACTTCCTTCATTTATGTGCAGATTTTCTAAGCTTTCCTTTGTTTATGTTCAACTGACTTATTTTCAAGTGCTCTTACATATTTTTCCTTATAACCCTATTTATTTAGATTTAGATCAATCAAATATTGTACTTCAACATCTCCTTCTCTTTGCTTCAACTTCTTTTTTCAGAATCAATCATACTCTTCATTTCGATACCATCTCTACATACACCAACTCTTGTATGCTTATGGATAGTTTTGTGTTAAAAAAATGTAGTGCTTACACACACCTCTCTATTCATATAAATCGATCACCTTTTTACTATTCTCATTTACTTCCGCAACTCCCAAGATGATAGTAGTAGTAGTAGTAATAATAATAATAATAATAATAATAATAATAATAATAATAATAATAATAATAATAATAATAATAATAATAATAATAATAATAATAATAATAATAATATAATAATAATAATAAATAATAATAATATAATAATAATAAAAATAATAGCCATAATAATATAATAATAACAATAATGATGATAATGACAAATATAAGAATAATAATAATAATAATATATTAAAAACAACAACAATAATAATAATAATAATAAATAATAAAATAATAATAACAATAATACCTAATAATAATAATAATATAAATAATAATAATAATAATAATAATAATAATAATAATAATAATAATAATAATAATAATAATAATAATAATAATAATAATAATAATAATAATAATAATAATATAATAATAACAATAATAATAACCATAACAATAAACAATAACAATAATAATAACAATAACAATAACAATAACATAACATAACAATATAACAATAAACAATATAATAATAATAATAATAATAATAATAATAATAATAATAAATAATAATAATAATAATAATAATAATAATAATAATAATAATAATAATAATAATAATAATAATAATAATAATAATAATAATAATAATAATAATATTATAATAATATTAAAATTAAAATTAAAATTAAATATTAATATTAATATTAATATTAATATTAATATTAATATTAATATTAATATTAATATTAATATTAATATTAATATTAATATTAATATTAATATTAATATTAATATTAATATTAATATTAATATTAATATTAATATTAATATTAATATTAATATTAATATTAATATTAATATTAATAATAATAATAATAATAATAATAATAATAATAATAATAATAATAATAATAATAATAATAATAATAATAATAATAATAATAATAATAAAAATCAAAAATCAAAAAGCAAAAATCAAAAATATTTCATTCCCTCAGACATATAAGAAATTACATTCATCATTAAAAATAACAATATAACTTTATACACAAACAAAAATGGGCTTCTCAGGGGACGTTTTTGTTCTTTGAGCTCATGGAGTATTCTATCTTATTTCATATTGAATTTAATATTTAAATAGAAGAATTATTAATTATAATAATTTATATAATATAATATACTTTTAATCCTAAGCTAATCTATATAATGTAACTTTAATCCTAAGCTAGTCTATTTTCTTAATAATCTAATAATAATAGTTAGAGTGTGAGCTAACTAGGAGTAATATTTATACTAATAATGGTGAAAGTATTAATTGCACTGTGATAATTAATATAAGATAATAATAATAATAAAATAATAATATAATAATAATAATAATAATATAATCAATAATAATATAATAATAATAATAATTATAATAATAATAAATAAAAAAAAAATAATAATAATAATAATAATTAATAATAATAATAATAATAATAATAATAATAATAATAATAATAATAATAATAATAATAATAATAATAATAATAATAATAATAATAATAATAATAATAATATAATAATAACAGATAATATAATTATAATAATTAATAATAATAATAATAATAATAATAATAATAATAATAATACCATTTACCATTTATTAAGTTAGAATATAAAAGCAAAGCTTTACAAATTCAATTAACAACAAGTACAATGTTACTTTAAAATCTGCCTCACATAGGAGAATAATTAAAATATAATAATAAACAACAATAAATAACAATCCCTGTTATAATCAAAGATATTTAAATGCCAATAAATTCCCGTAGCAATTTTTTAAAACCAACAGTATTTCTATTCTCTCTAAGATGACGTGGCAAAGAGTCCCACAACAAAATGCCTTTATTAATACAGAAATTTTGATTAGCCAAAGTCTTTTAGAAAGGTTGGTTAGGAAGCTTTTTTATTTTGTTCTTTGCAAAAGAGAAGCTTGTCATCCAAAATAACACCTAATAACTTGGCAGACGATAACCTATTTATAATTATATCTTTTGTTCTTACATTTAATTGAACAAGGTACTTCTGATTTGTAATTACTATGATGTAGTTTTTTTTTTTTTTTTTTTTTTTTTTTTTTTTTTTTTTTTTTTTTTTTTTTTTTTTTTTTTTTTTGAGAGTCTGTTTGTTTCGAAACATGTAATTATGTGTTTTAATTCGTTGTTTACTTTGCAGTTAAGTGTGTCTATATCATCTTCTGATATTAATATTGCAATGTCGTCAGCATATTGAGAGTTTATTGAATAGCGACAAATTTAAAGGTCA
>JABUQX010010444.1:62500-65000 GCA_015478945.1 Trachelipus rathkii
AAATACTATAAGGTTCACTTGGTTTAACTTTTGTTACAATTTTTTTTTTTTAATTTTGTAGACCAGAGAATCATTATTGATATTATTCTTGTAATTACATTTACTTAATATTATTTTTCTTATAACTTATTTTTGTTGTTCATGTTATTACTATTTTATCTTTATTCCTATTATTGCTATGTATTATTATCGTCATTATTATAGTTTCCCTTCAAGTTTGGTTTTTCCCATTTATTTTTTCACCCATCAGCCCGCCATTTTATTTGGCCCTTATTTTAACACCCTCCTAGTTCCTTTACCTACTTTGTACGTACTTTCCATTTCTGAAAGAGGATGTCCATCCTTTTATCCTTTCACTTAGCCCTTTGTGTCTTCCGGTGCCTGTTCTCCATGGCTAAAAACTGGCCCTTTTCGCCTTTGAGTGAGCCGCCAATTGTAGGGGACCTGAACCTCGCCTAACCAGTGAGGAAGGTGTCCTGCTCTTTGGTGTCTAATCTCGGATACCTTGTGAAGTTATCAGGTTCCGTGTGGTTTACGGGTGTATACCGGGGTGGAGTTCCAGGAGATCTTCCGAGGCAACATCCACATCCTACCCTACGAGGTGAGGTTCGGGAAGTTTTGTGGGTCTCTGGCCTGTGACCTATTGTAGGGAGTTGGACTACCTTTCTTTATGAAATATATGTCATCCCAATCCATTCTTTTATTTACTTTTACATTTCTTCTGTGTTATTGTTATAATTGGTCTTTTATCGCGGACAGGTTTGTGGTTTACTTTTTATGAAATCGGTTCTTCAAGATAATATGTTTATAAATCAAAGAGAGCATCACCATCTGTCGGGTTCCCCGCCTGACCCCATCTCGGTTGTCCCTAGACCAGGTTTTTCCAAGGGTCTCTCTGCCCTCGAGGATGTAGGGATTCGTGATTACCATCCTCCTCTTAATGGCGTGATTCCTTTCACTTCAACCGGAAGGCCTCTGGCTTCCCACAGCGATTCGTCGCCTGGCAAGCCCTCAACATCCCAGGTGCTCAAACGGTTAAGGCAACCGCGAAAAGGTTATACATTATTCACAAGGTATTACTTTTTGAGTTCCACCACCTCCAAAGAACCATCATTCTTGCCGACGCACTAGAAAAAGCTTTGGGAGTTAAAGACCCCCAGTCAAGTTAATGAGAAATAAGACCCTTCTAGTTCAAGCTACTACCTGGAATCGAAGCTTCATCTTGTCATCCTTCATCCTTAACGTCTCTCGGAAGCATCCCTCTTATTTTCACTGCTGATGAAATAAGAAGCACATCCTAAGGCATTATTAATTCTTTAGAACAGAAAAACGAAGATATTGCTGTCATTCTATGAAATCTCAAGCAGAAAATATTTCCTTTTTAAAACGTTTATAGGTTTCCCCCACGTAGGGACTCTCCTGACACCCCAAATCCTCATTTACTGCTTATCATTAACACCTCTTTTCCACCTTCAAAGGTGAAAATAGGGCTTACAAGCTACAGTATCCGTACGTTTATTCCCCGAGCCAGACGTTGCTTTAAATACCAATGGTTTGGTCATCTTCGAAAATACTGTAGAGGACCGCATGACATATGCTCTGTCTGCAAAGAATAATTTCACATTCCTTATGAAAACATACCACACTGCGGAAACTGTGGAGAACCCCCACAGTGTCTCTTTCCTAAAATACCCGTCTTAACTGTTACAACAGGAGGTTTTAGAGTTATGCATCATACAGAATTGAGCAGGAGAGATGCCATACACCAGCTCAAAGACAAATATCCTACAATACCAAGGCAATCCTACGCTGTATTTCCCACAGCCTCGCCCCCGCCTCTGCTTGTCAACCCACCGACACAACTCCATTTCAGTAGAACTCTTCCCTTCAATCAAAACTACTCAAGCACTTGTTGTAACTTGCCCAACTGCATTGCCTATATTACTGACTTTTCAAATAGTCCAAAAGCAGCCCTTAATCCAATCTCCCTCCCAAAACGCTGTCAACACCCTACCCCGAATACTAGTTTTCAACTAACCGTCAAAGAAACTAAGTTGGTTTATTAACTCAAAGCATGGAGAGTATTTCTTGCCAAGATACTCTGTCCCATAACATTCCGATGAGTTCGCCAAGCTCACCTTTTTCCTTCGCCACCCCTTATGGGATGATTCTGTCACCTTGCCTATGTCAAAGACCCTTGCTGATCTCCTAACACCCTTTTCCCTATGATGCCTTATCACAGGACTCCCTACATATGAACTTTTAGATACAACTCTTCTCCCTGTGTAAATATTACCTTTTGCTTCATTTTCTTATGGATCGCTTTACTTGATTCCGCTTTCATTACTTATACGGCAGCTACCGTTACCCAATGGCCTTAAATAAGTCAAATGTTAAAACCCCATTTCCGCTGAAGTTATGATCAGGTCATGACGTTTTCATCAGGTCAAAGCTATCCTACTTTCTCCTATCAATAAGCTATTTTCGACCATTGATATTG
>JABUQX010010444.1:75000-77500 GCA_015478945.1 Trachelipus rathkii
TTTTTAAAAAATTTCCAAATTTTTTTTCTTATATATTTGTTCCAAGAACAAATCCAAAACTAATGCATATAAAAAGAAATTATCTAAGTAAAAAATGTGCACCTCCCCCGACTACATATGTCCTAAAAATTTCATCCACTTCGCACGAACAGAAAAAAAAATTATCGCAATTTTTGTTTTCAAAAACCCAAAAAAGTGGGTTTTGAAATTAGACATTGCTGAGCACAAAACATAAAAAATCAAAAAAGTACTTTGTGATTTTTTTAGGTAATGGACCCATCCATCCATATTTCAAGTTTGCAGTCATTTCGGAAAAAAATTCTGGAAGTTGATAGTAAAAATGTCAAAAACATGGGTTTTCAAATATTGAAAATTCTGAAAGAATGACTATATACACAGAAAAACACTCTAAAACGACGTTTTGGTGTTTATATGATCAAAATCGGCTAAAAATTCCTAATTTTATGTCCATTTTTAGGGGGGGGGGAAATTTGGCTAAGCCCGAACCAAATATTGGATCTTTCCCTTCTGAAGGGTAAGAGGTTGATAGTTTGTGGGAAGAAGCTTTAGCTAAAAATAACAAGCTTCCATTTTCAGAACACTTCTGATTTAGAACATTGATAGTTTGTGGAAAGGAGCGTTACTGTAACTACAAATAACAAGATAATCTTCCATTTTCAGAACACTTCTGATTTAGAACATTGATTGATGATATAATTTCTATAGGAAGATAATTAGAAGACTTGGCTATTTTTAACCCTAACGTCTGAAAGTTGAGGAATTGATATATTTTGGAATTTAATTCTATTTACCCTAACATCAAATTCTTTCATCTATAATTCTTTCTACCGAATTTAAAATATTGTTTGGTAGTTCTCGTCCAAAGCTTTTCAGCTTCGATAAGTGTCAAAGTCAAAATCCGAAATTTGATTGTTAACAATAATATTAATAATAATAATAATAATAATAATATAATAATAATAATAATAATAATAATAATAATAATAATAATAATAATAATAATAATAATAATAATAATAATAATAATAATAATAATAATAATAATAATAATAATAATAATAATAATAATAATAATAATAATGATAATAATAATAATAATGAAATAATAAAATAATAATAATAATAATAATAATAATAATAATAATAATAATAATAATAATAATAATAATAATAATAATAATAATAATAATAATAATAATAATTACATTACATTAATTAAATCTTGCCTTTAAAATATAATAATCCCAAATTTTCATGACGTTTATAACACAATAAATGCTCAAGATATAATATATTATTAATTACCTAAGGATTTTATTACAAAATATCCATACTCTATCTATCGAAATAATTAAATCATTAAACAAAGTAACAAATATACACTACCCATCTAGCCAACAAGACATATTAATATCTAGCAATCTAGAAACATTAATAATGGATAAAAAAAATAAATAAATAATCTAACTAAAAAATGTTTAGAAACATAAATATTGACTCAGATACTATCCTAGTAAGCCTATCCCGTTGTTTGTAAACATGAATCTTGACTCTGAGGCCAGTCTGGTAAGCCTAACCCTTGTTTACAAACGTGAATCTTGACTCCGAGGCTAGCCTAGTAAGTCTCCCCTTTGTTTACAAACATGAATCTTGACTCCGAGGCTAGCCTAGTAAGTCTACCCCTTTGTTTACAAACATGAATCTTGACTCCGAGGCTAGCCTAGTAAGTCTCCCCTTTGTTTACAAACATGAATCTTGACTCCGAGGCTAGCCTAGTAAGTCTCCCCTTTGTTTACAAACATGAATCTTGACTCCGAGGCTAGCCTAGTAAGTCTCCCCTTTGTTTACAAACATGAATCTTGACTCCGAGGCTAGCCTAGTAAGTCTCCCCTTTGTTTACAAACATGAATCTTGACTCCGAGGCTAGCCTAGTAAGTCTCCCCTTTGTTTACAAACATGAATCTTGACTCCGAGGCTAGCCTAGTAAGTCTCCCCTTTGTTTACAAACATGAATCTTGACTCCGAGAATGATTCTGTGATACAAAATTTGTGATTGACGACAACGTGCTGAAAACTATTACGTCATTCATAACATTTAATTACGAAAATTTATTAACCCATAATTTCAATCGATACCGCTTAAGATTCGCCGTACATTAGCTACTTTTTGGGGGGATGAAATTCAGCCCATTTGTCTTCGGATTATCAGAAATTGCAAAGAAAACTGATTTAAAAAAAAAAGTTTTAAGTACCAATGAAACCTTTTGCTAGCATTTCTTTATTTTAGTTTTAATTTTAATTTATTCTCATTTTTTATTTTAGTTTAAATATATATGCAAATACTTTTTAAAAATCATTACTTTTTTTCCTGAAATTACAGACGAGTTTCATACTACAAAAATTAAAAAAAAACAATATACTTACGTCCTGCATATGACATAAGACACATTTTTTGGGCATGATTTGATCATGCATTCCC
>JABUQX010010444.1:90000-92500 GCA_015478945.1 Trachelipus rathkii
TTTCAGAACCATCAAGAAAAAAAAATAAAATAAAAATAAATAAATAAATAAATAAATAAATAAATAAATAAATAAAATTTCTTACACTTTTTATGTTTATAACTTACAAATTTACGTTTTTACATACCTAAAGCATAAATCAGTAAATCAAACACCATCCATCTACTTCCTGTCACCCTCCTTGATCTATGGATCTATTGATCTATTGATTAAGGTCCAAATTTTAAAAATTGTTATGTTTTTCATACCCTAAAGCATGTAAATCAGTAAAATCAACAACCATCACTCTACCTTCCTGTTCACCCTCCCTGACATCTATGACTATTTGATCTATGATTTAGGTCATATTTTTTACTAAAATTGTAACGTTTTACATACCCTAAAGCAGTAAATCACTAAATCAAACCACTATCCATCCTCCCTCCTGACCATCTGTGGATTTCTATTGATCTTCATTGATTAAGGTCATAATTTTTACTAAAATTGTACGACGTTTTACATACCCTAAAGCAGTAAATCACTAAATCAAACCACTATCCAACCTCCCTCCTGACCATCTGTGATCTATTGATCTATTGATTAAGGTCAAATTTTTACTAAAATTGTAACGTTTTACATACCACCTAAAGCAGTAAATCACTAAATCAAACACCATCCATCTACCATCCTGTCACCCTCCTGAACCATCCTTGATCTATTGATCTATTTGATTCAAGTCACATTTTTTGAGTATCAAGTTTTGGATAACATAACATAAAATCAAGTTCTTTATACAAAGATCAATCAATATATGCTGACGTAACAAAGTTTTCACATTAATAAAGATTACTTAGCATCATCTAAACTAAGAATATAATGCCCAAAGACAAACATAACGAATCTTAACAAGAATAAATGGTTACCCAACGTTAACAAAGTTCCCACTAACACCAAGTAAAAGCAACTAAACTATGGTATAACAAAGTAACTTTTCTTCTTTTTCAAGCATAACTTCTAACATATTAACGTTAATCTTAGCACTGATACAGTAACATTTAACAATAATTTTCCAAAACATTTACGAATGTTCATACAGAATACTGAGAAAAATGATATATTAGAAGACTTTTTCACATTAATAAAAGCTAACATAGCATCATAGGAACTAGGAAAATAATGTACAACGACAAACCTAACACATCTTAAGCAAGAATAAGCTGCTAACATTAACAAAGTTCCACACTTAACAACAGTAAAGTAACTAACATAGCATACAAAAACGTAATATGCTCGAATTTTCTATATACTCAATAGTTTTCTCCTGAACACGCAAAATATGCTTACAATTTAAGTCAAAAATTTTATTTTTCCATTGGTTAATTTATCATACAGACCAGCGAAAGTATGCTAACATAATAAAGTTTCCACATTAATAAAGCTAACATGAGTATCAACTGAACTCAAGAAAATAATGCACAAAGGACAACCTAACAACATCTTAAGGCAGGCCCCATAAACTGTTAACATTAACACAAGTTCCACACTTAACACCAGTAAAGCAAACTACTGGTAAGCAAAACGTAACCTAATCTTACTTTTTTCAAACATAATCTAACATATTAGCGTTAATCTTACACTACACAGTACAAACATTTAACTTAAAATTTCTACACATTGGTTAATTATGCATACAGACAGCGAAAGTATGCTAAACATAAATAAAGTTTCCACATCAATAAAGCCTAACAATAGCATCACTGAATAAGAAAAAATTAATGGCAGCAAAGACAAACCTAATCACAACTTACACACAAATAAACTTGTTAACATTAACAAAGTTTCCACAATTAACACCAGTAAAGTAACTAACATGGTATGCAAAACGTAACCTAATCTTACTTTTTCAAGCATATCTCTAACATATTAACGTTAATCTTACACTGACACAGTAACATTTAACTAAAATTTCTCAACAACAGTGGTTAATTATACTGATCAACGAAAGTATGCTAACATAATAAAGTTTCCACATCAATAAAACTGACAAGGCGTAACATGAACTAAGAAATTAAAATGCAAAAAAGACAAACCTAACACAACTTACATACGAATAAACTGCTAACATACAAAGTTCCAACTGAGTTATTTCATATACTAGTCAGCTGAATATATGCTCACATAAACAATGTTTTCACATTAAAAAGCTAACATAGCATCATGAACTTAGAAAATAATGTACAACGACAAAGCTAACACATCTTACGCCGTAATAAACTGTTAAATTAACAAAGTTCCACACTTAACACAGTAAACGTAACTAACTTTCAATCAAACGTAACTGTTCAATACTTTTTCCAAGGCATATCTTCTAACAAATTACCGTTAATCTTAATAATGTTGACACAGTAACATTTTCAAAAAAAAATGGGTCATAACCATACCTAACCATCAATAATACCTAACGAGTAAATACGAATAAAGTAAAGTTTTTAGGCTTATCTCTTTTTTAGACTCCGCCTCC
>JABUQX010010444.1:105000-112500 GCA_015478945.1 Trachelipus rathkii
TATATATATATAATATATATATATATATATATTTATTTTTATTTATTTATATAATATATATATATATATATATATATATATATATATATATATATATATATATATATATATATATATATATATATATATATATATATATATATATATATTTATTTATATATTTTATATATATAGTATATATATATATATATTATAATATATAATTATATATTATATAATATATTATATATATATATATATATATATATTAATATATATATATATATATATATATATATATATATATTGCATTGTACAAAGCAGTACCAGTAGCGTCTGACGGGTGTGTGATAGAGGGTAACCGGCTTGCTTATCATATGTTTATTGGGTAAAATAGTGCCAGCTAACACCTCTGACCAAAGTTTTAGGACAATCGTGTTTAAGTTATTACCGACTCCTCCTAAGTAAATTTTAAGAACATTACAATGTCCCACATTTACCGGGGCAAACAGGATGTTTTTTTGTGGAAGTGAAATGGGTCTCTCTGGAGCAGAGAATGATAAGAATCACATTTCTGGGCAAAGGATGCTTTTCAGCAATAAATATTACAAAGTTCAGCCCTCTCTGCAAGGTGGGGAAATAGTTGAATTGAATAATAAACGGAATACTGCGAGATTGTGTGAAGATGATGAAAAAACAATGTAAATTAAAGAATAGGCACGTATAGGATACATAGGAAACAATGATACGCTATTCTAGAAAGAGGAGCTGGTTTCCTTATTCACATAGTCTTTGGAAAGAAAGTTTTGAAAATAAGGAGAATTTCTAGTCTCATTGTTAAAAGAGTATTAACTCTGTGGTAGAAATACAATTCAAATAATTTATTTACTTAACCAAACGCGTTCAAGTCCACTATAGGAAGAATTATAAAACTTCTATGAGATATTTACCAACACAAACTCACACAGGAATCTTTATCTCTACAAAATAATTATTGGCGACTTTAACGCCCCAGCGGGAAATCGGTATTGAAACACTAAAAAGGGTGAATAATTTTTTTTTATTTTTTAACAATATAAGAAATTAAGGAGGTTATATGCTGGTTAAATTTGTTGAAAGGTTGACCTAATTGAAAATAATCTTTGATTAACTTGAAAATATCCCACTGGTACAAAAAAAAAATCAAGTCGATTTTACCAACGATCTTCCTCGTTTTGTGGTTATGGCAAAAATTTAATACATTACTGACATTATAGAATTGTATTGTTAGCTATTTATTTTTATACAATAATGTGGAATGATATTGCTTAAAATCTACGTCTGCAAAAATTATGCGCCCAAAAGAATGAATATTGTCATTATATAAAACTATATATACCAATCTGTAATACTGCAGACTAACTATAGCCCTTACGACAATTTCATTTATTAAATGTGTAGAGAATTGTGCACCATCCAATTTTCTTGCTAAAATTATTTCTGTATTTGTAAAACTTTTGGGGATAATTTCAGAATAAATAGGAATTTGTCTTGTATTTTTTTTCTGTTGAAATAATTATATTATATTTTTTTTCTTGGGGTTTTGGTCCTAGAGTTAAAAAGCACTCATAATATCTTCAAGAAAATTATTATTGGTGAGAGTAAAATTAAATTTGACCTATAAATCTATAAATGGAATGAGCAAATCTTACTCTGATGCAGAATATCCTCCAAACCCTTATAAAATGTGCAAAGGAATTTCTGTGCCAAAACAAAAGGTTTATGAATTTACAAGACCAACTAAATAAATTTAGCAACTAAAGAACATCAATTATAATGAATTTTACTCATTATGATGTATCAATGATATTCGCAAAAAGTTATTTGAAAGCACACAACTCCAATAATTAAATAAAAAACATAACTAATGGCTCATCTTCTTAAAGATGTTATAATCAAAATCCTTAGAGAAGATGTAAGTGCATATAGGAAGCCTAACGAATACACGGTTAAAAATAGTAAATCACTGAAGGGAGCAATTCGTCTGTCATTACTGGTTAATCAATAAAGATGACAATGTAACAAATTTATAAATAGAGAATTAATCATAATAAGAGTAGAGAAATTTTGTGCAGGATTATATGGTGAAAAAAAAAGACATTTAAATATAAATTAAAACAATATTATGGCTGGCCCGCGCAATGGCTGTAGTGCGGTGCTGTGCGGTGCGAAAAATAATTCCATTTTTAATAAAAAAGAATAAAAGTTTTAGTAAAAACAAAATGTTTTATAAAAAAAAAATTTAAAATAAATAAATTTTCAAAAATAAAAAGTTTTAAAAATAAAAAATTCAAAATAAATAAATGAATTTCTTATAAATAATAAAAACAAAAATTCAAAATTTAAAATAAAAGTTTTAAAATGAAAATTTAGTATAAAACTATAAATGTAAAATTAAAGTTTTAAAATGAATAATTTTTTTATAAATATATGAAAATATTAATGCAAAATAAAAATGTTTTAAAAAGGAAAAAAACTTAACAAACAAAATAAAGCAAAATAATTAAAACCTAAAAACAAAATATAAATGTTTCAGCATGGAAAAGAGAATATAATAGCATAGGCTTACAAAAGAAAATGAGATTTGACTATGCAAATGTGAAAACATAATTGATTCAGCTATCAAATGAAAATACATTTAAATATGAAATATTAACCTACGACGTTTAGAAAACGGGACCTAGTTGTGTGATGTTTCAGAAATAACAGTCATGTGAACTGTAAGGATGCGTTAGATTTTGTTAGTTTAAGCTATTGTAAGCTGTGCTGAAGAAGAGAAAGATAGTCAGAGAAGAATAAGTAAAGTGGTTCTATAACTAATATGTTACTGTGTTTGAGTGTGTTTTAGGATAATGTATCAAACCAGGCTAGGTTTGGTTAGGGTAAGATGCACCATGTATTAAGAAATATAGGTGTAAAGAAAGATAGAGAGGAATAAGGAAAGAGAAGTTATAATTAAAAAGCTAGATGTGTTAGGTTGGTATGTTTTGTCTGGTTAGGAAAGGTTAGACTAAGTTAGACAATGTATTATAAAAGATAGGTTGAACAAAAGAGAATTAGATATAAATAAGGAAGGAGGCTCTATTATTAATAAGCTATTTGTGTTAAGATTCATATATATCGTTCAATATACGGTTTCTATAGAGATCATGTACGTAATTATTTATTATTAGATAAATTTCCAATCAAATTTCCATTTTTAGGGGTAAAATCCCATTTTGGGGGTTCGGCCCACCAAATCTTGTGGAGGCCTACCAGTTCTGATTCCTCTGGAATCATTTTTCGTTATCTTTCCTCCATTTTCCTCTCTTAAGAATTCTGTGCGTGCCCTTTATTCTTATTTTTTTCTGGGAACCCTCCCTGGGGGCACTCAAACTCCCTCTAGGAACTTGAATCCCTCAAGATTGGGTTCAATGGATTTATTAACATATAAAATGACACGTCACTTGTCCTACTATATGCTTATTTCAAGGTTCAACTCCGGCTCAGTGCTCCGGCTCATGAGCCTACTCCGTCTTCTACTCATGTCGACTGTTTATTTTCTTCCTAACTATAGCCAAAACTTACAATAGCCAACCCCGCACCCCGTCCGGGGAGGTGCAGGGGCATAAAAACTCGGTTATTACGAGGTGACACTTCCAGGGATAGGGGTACCAAGTTTGAAAGGGTACGATAACTATAACGCCCTAAATTGAGGGGGAGATAAATCCTGCGCTGTGACTGGCTGATTTGTGATGACCTTGGAATACTACTCTCTGATTGGTAACCCTCTAAAAAGCCGTCAGTACTACATCCATCAATTAAATGTTAAATAAAACTATCGATTTTATTTTGATTGTTTTTAAAGTATTAAGTCATCTAGTGCAGGTAGAAAAACGATTTAAATATCGATTTGGGGGTAAAAGACCATGATAAATTGATTAAAATCAATAGAAATGATCTAACGATCATATGAAGCCTTCAAGGTACAAAAAAAACCTTTGGGGGATAAGACCCTACGTTCTTTTTCAAAAACTCTGAAAACCGTCTTTCAAACCTCAAAAAAAAAAACGATCTTACCGACCTTAGAAACCCTAACCATGACACATCAAGTGTCAAAACCTAAAGGGGTGAGAGGAAATTTCCCAGTCAAATGCCGACATGACTTGGATTTCGTGTCGGTCTGAAGATTCGAAATAATGGTTCTCAATCCTAAAATCAAGCCTTTTTCACTGCCGTGTTATGTTTCTACAACATGAAAAAACAAATTGCTCAAGAGTTGTGGATTTTACCCGTCAGCTGCTGACATGGCTTGGTGAAAAGTGCTTCCGATGGTGCGCCCTATATATATATATATATCTATAATATATAATATATATATATATATATTTATATATATATATATATTATATATATAATATGAATAATATATATATATATATATATAATATATATATATATTATATATATATATATATATATATATAATATATATATATAAATATATATATATTAGGGCCTTTTATAGATGTTGCTCCAGGAAGCGAATAACATCAATAAAATGTTAACGTAATTTCATGATTTGAGGTTTAAAATACATTAGTAAATACTGGATTTTCAATGTAATTTAATTAAAATTAACAATTCAAAAAAGAAATTGACATACTATTTTTTTGTGCTTCACACCTATAGTCTTATAAAATTGAGTAGCTTAGGCCGTGCTTAGGCTATTTATTTCAGTTTAAATTTGATGAATGTATACGTAAAGTTTGTAGAAACACCTTGACAATAATAAATTGATATTTGGATATTTTTACTATATTTTATGTTTTGATCCGGGGTGGGGCTTCGGCCCCCCCCCTCTAATATCATTCCCCTCCCGTCCCCCCGCAGAGCGGTGCCCCGTCGCAAGCTTCGCGCGGTTCCGGGGGGGAGTTTATTTTTAAATAAAAATACCATAAAATTATAATAATATCGAAAATCAAATTTAATAAAAATGAAAAGAACTTTAGAAAAAAAATTAATATTCCTATTAATAATAAATAATATAATAATATAATAATAATAATAATATAATAATAATCATAATAATATAATAATAATAATAAATAATTAATAATAAAAATAATAAAATCTTTGTTAAATTTCTTAAAAATTAAAAATGCAAAAAACGCTATAATAAATAATAGAAATTGCAGCAATAAAGAAAAGGCCCGAAATTCGTTGTTTTTCTTATCGAAAATTTCCCCCGTATAAACGGAGTCAACATCTTATAAATGTCCATTATTATTATTATTATTATTATATATATATATATATATATCACTATATATATAAGATAAAAAATTATATATATATATATATATATATATATATATATATATATATATATATATATATATATATATATATATATATATATATATTATATATATATATATATATATATGTATATATATGTATAATATATATATATATATATATATATATATATATATATATATATAATATATATATATATTATATATATATATATATATAATATATATATATATAATATATATATATATAATAATATTTATATATATATATATATATATATATATAATATATATATATATATTTATATTATATATATATATATATATATATATATATACATATATATATATATATATATATATATATATATATATATAATATATATATATATATATATATATATATATATATATATAATAATATATATATATATATACAGTGGCGTATCAGGATTTTTTTCGGGGGGGCCAGACAAAATATATATATATATTATATACTATATATATATATATATATATATATATATATATTATAATTTATATATATATATATAATAATATATATATATATATATAATATAAATATAATATATAATTATATATAATAAAGTGGAAGGACCAAAATATTAAATTTCTAAGAAAAAATGGGAAATAATTTATATAAATTTCTAAAATCATCTTACCTGATGTTAACTTTAATCGATGGGCATGAGATTGAGCAAAGTCCGAGATAACATCTTTAGTTTTTATCGTCAATATTTCGATGTATTTAGAGGAAGGAAATTCCAGTAAGTGTTTCATCTCCAATAGTATTTCTCAAGTAGGTTTTCAGAAGTCATAATGTTGAAAAAGCTTCTCTCTTTCTTAAGGCCATAAAGGCATGCATGGGTTAAAATTGCCAGTATTTGCAACAATATGTAAATATTTGTAAATTGTGACTGCGAACAAGAAACTAGTTCGTCTATTGCTGTTTTTGGACGATCTGTGCTGTGATGCCATTTCAACTTACATATATCCCATTCTGCTTTTCTAAATCCTAATTGGCTTTCAAGATCTTCCTTGTAAATGTTACACCTTTTATCTTCTCATATGGCACATTACACCTGTTCGGTATGACAAATTGCAGGGAAGATATAAATTCTTTATGATTTAAAAACCTCTCTCCTAATGTTGGTATTAAATCATCCAAGAATGGTATAAAAATGGGTGTGCGATAAGTCTATGGGTAGGAAGTAGGAATGTTGTTTATTTGGTTTTGGAATTTGTTAATTCTTGATACAGCAATTACAATACCCAGTTCAAATTCAGATGATCTTACACATTCTTCAAAAATCTGCTGGAAATTCTAATGTTGGCATTTTCTCTGATGGCTCAAGTTTAGTTTAACTAGAATTCACTCATTATATGCACTCACCAAATCAATAACTTGTGTCTGCAATCGTTTTGAAAGATTATAGTTAAACTTAATATTCTGTTTTAAACAAAAAAGGAAACCATAACAGATGTTTTGAAATTAAGGTAACTTTTTTTTTGACTGATCCTCCAAACTTCACATTATTTGTTCTAGAAGCTGCTTATTATGGGGTTTAACATCTCTTAAAATAATAAAACCAACTCAAGCCGTTGGCACCAGAGAGTTTTGCAAACTTTTTTTATCTCTTCATGTTACCCTTAGGAATAAGTTCTATTTTTCTTCAAAAATCTTTTTGCCCTCTTAGCACTTAGAAAAAAATGTACAACAATCTGATACTATTGCTACACTTGAATATTTTGAAACTTTAGAAGCGTCTGTGATGCATTAATTTAAGGATTGAAAAAAGCAGTGAGTATAAATAGCTTTGTGACATTTTTCCTTTATTACTCTCTGAACGTCCCTGAACTCACCACTCATTGCTGCTGCACTGTCATACCCCTGTCCTCTCCTAGATTATTCATATCCAAACCAAGTTTCAGTTACTTCTTTCTTCAATTAATTTTTTGGCAAGACTTATTCCCGTTCAAATCATTTAGCTGAGAAGAAACCAACCAACAATCGTCCTTGATGGAAAAGGTATCAATATCAACAGTACACCACACAACGAATTGTTCCTCCTGGGACACATCGGTCATCTCATCGGCTAAGACAGTTAAATATTTACTTTTATTTATGTTTTGCACAATTTTACGTTGAATGAGATGCGCA
>JABUQX010010444.1:122500-124140 GCA_015478945.1 Trachelipus rathkii
TTCTATATATTTTTCTCCATTTCACGTTGAAGAGTGAAATGTGACGTCTCCTATGAAACTGTTTATATTTATGGTAACTCGTCTGACTAAGTTATTTTCTATGAAGAAACTCTGTAAGTGTCACAGGTAACATATTTGTATGCTTAAAACTAATCCTGCACTCTGATGTTTATATGTAAAAAGTCTCACATATTTTGAAAGGCTACGCTCACTCACATATTATATATACCGGTATATATAAATACTCAACGACTTATATTTGATACTATTTATTTCTATGTTTAAGAAGTAAACGAAATTGGAAAGAATTACTATGTGTAAATTATATTATAGCATTAAGAAATACGCAAGAATATTCTATATAAGGAATTAATATTTTTAATAAATACTTTGATATCATTTTAAGGAGAAACTTTACTGATGAATATTTATTTGATGCAAGTTTAATCGGTAAATTTTGAAATCTCGATGCGAGTATTATGTTTCTTCCCTGAATACGTCTGCTTCCCCTGTTGCACAAGCATTTTATATAGCAACCATATTCAAAGACGGAATCTGAAAGTAAATATACAAGTAAATTGGAGTCTACGGTGAAGTACGAAGGCCATCCATTAGGACTTTAACACGGTGTATTAAAAACAAGATCAGCTGTCTGAAGAAACTTCAACACACAGCTTGGAAAGATTGGTCTTACCGTGACTAGGACTCCAGAATTGCTTGTTATATTCATAAAATTAAAAATCTGGCCCAAGAACGACGAATTGGATCCGGTGGGTAAAACAGGAACTTTAATTTTTTCTAATATGTATGCTGGCGGCCGTATGGAACTTTGAAATTCGGCATCGGCATTTTCTTCGGGGGATTATATCAACGATCAACATAATTTTTCTTCATCGACTTTGGAAGTCGAGAGATTTTTTCTCTTCATCGATTTTACATCATTTTGCGGCATCATTTTGCTTCTGGAAGTGGATGATCTAATCTATGGTATTTAAAACTAGTAAGGTATATGTAAGTAATTTCTGATAAAGGATTGGAGGTAACAGTTTACATTTATTTATTATATAAATTTTGGAAAATAATTTATCCATTCAGTGTAATATATGTCTTCAAATAAAATACGTAATATAGCCTATTGCGCATATAAAATTTCCACAATTTATATTGACTTCGGCACTAAGCTGTGACGTCATTTACTGTTATTAGCTAGCCTCCAAACAGATTCATTTCTCATTCATATGTTGGTATAATAACTTTTATATTTATTTTAAATAGAATTTTTTTATTTCTTTGTTATTAAAAAAGTTCGTATTATATATCTTATTGGGCTTCAATTTATCAAATATCGCCTTGAACCATTGTTTTCAAATATTTTGTCTTCTATATAAAGAAAGCAAAGTCTATTGTGAAGATATTTTTTATGTATATATATAGTATTTTAAAGAATTTTAAATAATTAAATAAAGTTTTTAATAGATAAATAAGGTTTTAACGGGTGTAAATTTTAAAGAAAAAGAGGGGTGAAGGGGGAAGAGGGGGAAGTGTAGGGGTAAATATAAATTGATAGAGTATAGGTTTTAACCTTTTATATTATCTTTTATATTATCATTTTATTGTGGGTTATTGTGGGTTATTGTGGG
>JABUQX010010445.1:5000-47500 GCA_015478945.1 Trachelipus rathkii
CGAAAGAGGAAATCGCCAAATTTCGGAGGATGAAAGATGCCGAAGGTTTCGTCCTGTATTATTTAGTAAACGACCGTACCGTCGGGATAGCGAAAGTAAAAACTATCTGGTACGTCCTTTTGCAAGCTCTTCAAGAGAGGGCCGACCGCCGTCATAACAACAGGAAGGGGTTGTCGACCGTTTACTCCGATAAGAAGAGGAATATAAGAACTCTCTTTTTTCAAATAAGGCGATGGTTGGAATTTTGCGACGATTGTTTAGATAAGTGGATTAAACTGGCCAAAAGGTTCGATATTTGGTTAGACGAGGAAATTAAAGCCGATCGAATCTCCAAAATGCAAATACGTTATGAATTTTCCGTATTTGTGGAAAAATACTAATACGAAGTACAAAACTCGTAATTAGAAATCTTGATGTAATTATTGTAGTTGGGAGAATAATGGCTGCGTTAATATATTTGTAATTTCTCCTTACGTACATGAGGAATGTTAAGTAAATTTTTTAATCGTTTTTTAAAATTGTCACAAAGAAATATAAATATATAAATAAATGTCATGCTCGTATTGTATTTCGTAATTCCTTTAGCCCACTACCTCACCCTTCGTATCTAGGAACGAGTTTTAACTCGGAATTGAACGACATCTCTATGTCGTTTTATCTCGAGAAAGTATCTCCATTGTTAATTTCCTTACTTAAATAGTAAAACACATCATAATTTAGACACAAGAACTCGTTTCCAGGCAAGATCATGTGTGGTAAAGAGTTAACAATAAACACGAAATGCGGAAATGATGTCTAATACAATATATAATAAACTCGAAAAAATATATCCATTAAAATTATTAATAAATATCACTATATAAGCTTTCGTCACCACACAAGATATAAGCATAATTGTTTCTTATCACGACCAGATTAACAACAAATAAGAAAATACACCTTTGACGATTCATAATTATAAAGACGAGAATACGGTAATGCAACAACCTCCGTACTAAATTATGAAGTATTAGACAACCACACGTTGATCTCAGAGAGTCTCATTATATAAATATAACGGCTCATGTAAATTTATAGATAATATAAATATATACGATTCTTTTAGTGAGTTTAATATCTAGTGAAATTTTTGAAAATAAAGCTATAATTATATAGGTAAAATATAACGTTATATAAGAAATACGCCCGAACTCGCATATCCCCGTAAGCCTCAATAACGTATTTCTAACCGCTAAATATGTTATTTTACTCAGGAGGTGTCATTGGCCCCATATGACTCAGGTGAGAGATGTGTTTTATCAGCCAGATATAGTGAAAATAGAAACGTTATATTAATTAGCCGAATGAGATTAATTCTTATATCGATATACTACGACTCGAAGTACTCACGCTCATCTCACGATCGAATAAATAAATATAAAGGATGAGCAGTATAAGAATATAAACGACCTAATACTATAAAAGAAGTGATGTAAATATAATATATATATATAGCTAAAAGAGACTCGATAACATATACTATATAGATGAGAGAGGAAATATTAGCAAAGAGACTATAAGGGCAGCAAAAGTTATAAGAAGATAAGGTAATTATAGTATTAAGACAGAGGACTAACGGAGCAGACGAGTGAGAATAATGAGAGTAGAGCAAGAGTTATTAGTATTATATTTATCGACATCTACTCTCTTACGTGCTCTTATGTGCGTATACTGGATACGATATAGACACGCATGTTGCGAATGAGAAAGGCAGATTTGACACGTGTCTCGAATAATATACCTCTTGATGCGGTGGCTATTACTCATTTAGACGCTCTCATTTCCCTGCCATAATCGAAACTCCTTAATAAAAGGTGAGCTTAAATTATAATAATAAACTGATATTTCATCCCACGTTTATCTTTATTAATTCGGCGCTTGAAGTAACTTTATCGGATAATTGGTCGTAATGTTTATAGGTTTTAGTGAGTGTACTCTTCACTCTCGTACACACCGCCCTACGTGTCGGCCGATGCTGATAAATGACCTTCGAATTTTATTCCTGGTATCGATTAGTACACGATCATATGATAGTCTGTTATGAATTTATAACGATTGTTGCTGTGTAAAACTCTACGCTAGCTTTGACACCATCTACTGAACGGTCACTCGCATAATACGGTTTAAGAATAAAAGCCTGCAGCGGATCATACTAATATTAACTATAAAGGTAACAGTCCAATATCAAAGTGTCCCAGAAAAAATAACATAGTATATCATACCACAAGGTTATGTACACATTATATTCTTGTATCAAACCGCAGCCGTCACCTCACTTGACTAGAAGACCGAGATATATTCGAGTAACTCAATTTACGTACCATCTATCTTCAATAAATTTCAGCTATATGAATAAGAAAAAAAGTAGAGTTTACCCCGCTCACCAACTCAAGGCTATATAGAGCAAGGCCTCCACCACTATATATATACCTTCAACCTTAAACGGCACTGATATCAGAATAATTAACCAGTAATATAAAAACTATAATATAATAAGATAATAAAATAATATAACTAACACCTATATATATATATATCACCTATACTCCATATCCCTCACCTGCCTCAGTCGAGAGAGAGTGACGTATACTGGTTTTCTCTCTCGATGACATATTTCGGGTGGGTTCGACCCGTGTTTTATTAATAACGAAAATGTACATGCTTACTATTCTTCATCATCGTCGTGATCTCGGAATAACGTAAACGAGAAGACAAGAGAAGCCTCGAATCTTTACAGGATAACTATATATTTATAATAATAAAGCGTCTGAATTGTCTCTTAACAACCTGCGTACGAGTCTCGAAAACAGTCAGGAAACGATAAGAACAGTTGCTTTAACGCTTCTAAGAGTAAGTCAACGTTGTTGATGAGTAAATCAGCGCGAATATTATAACTTAGAACGTTCTACTTAAACCTTACAGGTCTCAGTCCAATTAACGAATTCTTCCTTCTCAGTGAGTCGCGTCAGCGACTGCGGGCAATAAACAAAGTCATTGAGTATCCTTAACGCTTCTTTTTGTGACGGGTAATGTATCTCACAAACACCCAAGTGAATATCGTGTATGATTGTCAAGGGGATGTATTGTATGATGCGGTCTCTCTTCATTGATAACCATCATGCTCTGATTCCGAACTATTGTCTTGCTAAATATGACTATGATTTTATATGATAGTATGGGAGAGGAATCTTAACTTAAGAGTGCTTCACGGGGCATGGGACGGTCTGCGGCCGACGATCCTATTCCCCAACAATAGGCGATTGGGTGGGGTAAGAATCTCTCCCACTCGAGCAAACGTGCCGTATTCATATTTGCGATTTATACGAGATTTATTGTCTCACACACGAATTTCTGATGAAAGTAACTAAGATAGAATATCTCTATCACGGATTTTCGCTATATTAGCATTCGTAGCTGCTTAGCTATATGATACGCTCTCCTACCAATAACACATTAACACTTAGAGCACTATAACAGACATCATACTCCAACCGCCCTACAACCGTACAGCCTCTGTCCAAGCGAGTGCCACGAGATCGGAGAGCACGACGCGCTAAGAGATAACATTATAGTCCAGCGCTGCTGGCTGAGGAGCTGTCTCTGCTCGCGCACGAATATGTCAGGCGACGTAACGGCGCCCGAATGAACATCCCTTCGTAACAATAATCTTCTCTTTCTCATTTAACTTCTAACGTCACAGATATATGTGCGCAAAATATCCAAGTACACCACATAGTCTCAGCATACCTGCTCCTCGCGCCTTCTGGTATAAGTCCGCGTCTATACGCTCGTTCCGTTCACAAGTATATAATACTATATAGAGCATGCATTTACTATAAACACCTCCTGTGAGGTTATAATCGCAGCTTCATCTTCTTCAAACTATGTTCCACGATCGGTATTATAGTTTCTCAATCTCTAAGGATAATCGGTCGTCGCGATTTTCTGATGTTCCAAATTATATATATGACAGGATTTGTGCTGTATAGACTCGACTTTAATTATATTTCTGCCTGTCATACTCCATACTCTGCTTGTCTCGTGAGCTATTATATCTGGACCGCGCCTCCTCCCTCCCAAATTCGTTGTCTTCATACCACACCTCAGTGAGTTGTTTGATATGGTGAATATCTCGAGTGACCACAGTGGATTGTCTGTACATCCTCCTGAGCGATTACACGTTTATTAAAAAACTCTGGTCTATACTCGACTATATTCAGCGATAATTTATGATATATAATAATGAATAAAAGTATGTGTCATTTATTAAGCCAAATCATTATTATGTTTATAGACTCTCGCCACACCATTTATAATATTGTGTCAATCTAACGTTTTACAGCTATACCCTAGTATATAATAGTTAAATAAATTTTTTCATATCACGTCACAGATCTCTCTATTCAATTATTATTCATTCATTCTAGTATGAAAATCAATACTAGTATATTTTATCAAATTTAAATTATTCGATAGCTACTTAATTGTAATATATTTGTCTTCATCGTATACTCATTTGTTTTTCAACATTAAAATTAGTAAGATGAACCACGTTATTATTTCTAGATTCATTATATATCTCATGCAAATTTCGATCATCTGAATTGAGAAGCGATAACGTAATTTAGATCGATACAATCGAAAGAGATCGTGCTGAAAAAAAATGATTCGATCTTCGAAAACTTTTGCGTCAACGAGATTTTTTTCGGCGCATCTTCAAATAGCGGCGAAAACGGGAACGAGAATTTTAATCTTAAAAGACCGTTCTTCGATTCCGCTGCCGCCTCCTCTTACCCTTGGAAGGGCGGCGCGAAATTAAAAAAGAAAAGGTTTCGAGAAAACGGTCGTATTCCGCCGAAACGTGGTTCTGACGCGCGCGACAGTGAGCTCGACAGCGACGAGGATAATAGCGAAAAGGATTACGACTCTTCTTTTTCTTCATCTACCCTTTCGCCTAATTTTCCAAAATTGTTTTACGTTAATTAATCGCTGAGGGATTTCAATTTATCTGCAATATATTAATCATATTTTGGGCGAAGTTCGCTACATCGTGGTACTTTTACTCGTATTCGGATCGTATAGCGTCGTTCAATTTTTTTTTCCATCCACTGTAGCAGAGGTGTCAAACTCATTTACCGTGGAGTGGCACTTTGACTAAAAAACAGTCCTCGTGGGTCGCAAATGTTTACACGACACACTACACATCAATATATATAAATTAAATTAATATAATTAATAATAATAAAATAATTAATAATAATATATATATAATTATATTAAATTAATAATAATTAATAAATAATATATTAATAATAAATAATATTATTATATAAATAATATAATAATAAAATATAAATTAATAATAATATATAAATATATATATAATAATTAAATAATATAATATATATATAAATTATAAATAAATATATAAATAAATAATAATAATTAAATATAATAAATATATAATAATAATTAAAATATAATATATATTAGTATACGTTAATTAATCGCTGAGTGATTTCAATTTATCTGCAATATATTAATCATATTTTGGGCGGAGTTAGCTACATCGTGGTACTTTTACTCGTATTCGGACCGTACAGCGTCGTTCAAATTTATTTTCCATACACTGAGGTAATAATATTTCAATCAAAAATTGTTTAATCAGGAATGTATAAAAACGCGGTTTCAAATTTTGGAATATTCTTTATTAAAGAACGCCCGAAACTATAAATATATTTTAGCACATATAAAAGTGTATAGATATAAAACGCTATGTACATAAAACTATTAAAGGGTAAATTTAATCCATCAACAGTATTTTTGATCGTGAATTAAAAAAGACACTATTTATTAAATTCTTCATCAACAAATAACAGATATTTGGAATCTTAGATTTTGATTTCTAATCTCCTTAATGCGGCTAATCTCCTTCTCGATATCTTCCACTAGGCGTTCTCTGTAGGACCGTTTCCGATTGATGGCGTAAATAAGGTCTTCGTATTTCGAATAATCTCGAGTGGTGCCCAATCGATAGACGATGTCCCTCATAATGCCCCTTACGTGCCAACTGAAAATTCCATTCATAAAGTCGCTGATCTTTTGATTTTCGATATTTTCATCGGTTCTTAAAATTTGTGTCTTCGGATCGTTCTCTCCTTGACGAACCCTGTATTCGATATAGGTCTCTTTGAGTATTTTCGTGGTTAATCGAATTCTTTCTTCGAACATTTCGAATTCTCTAAAAAAGGAATGTAAACGAGGATGCAAATCCAAAAAATTTCTGATCGCCCTTTGTCCTTTTATATCAAAGCCGATTCCTTCGCTAATCAATTTTCCTCTTTCGTCGAGATATTCGACCTGGAGTGTAGTCAGATCTAGCCCAAATCCGTTGGGGTCGCTCGTCGCGAACTCTGCTCTTATAACCTTCATGTTGCCCTCTTTAGGAGGATCGCAAAGGAAGTACGATTTGTTTTGGTTGTACATTCGTTGTACGTAATTGAGGTACATCGAGCATAATACTTTTTTAAGAGTTTCTATGTTTAAAATAAAGGAAAAGGAAGAATCATCGAAATATTGCAGGCGGAATGCGCAGATTTCGGTATCAAAAATGAGATTGTAATCTTCGTGAAACTCGAAACGGATATTTTCCAATCTTACGAGACTCATTTGAAACGACTCTTCCATTTCCATAGTGAGCGATCGTTAGATAAAGAATGAGGTTCGTTTAGTAATTTATAACGCTTAGACCACGACTGCGGTTATAATGTTCTGTGACCAGATTAGCTCGGAATCTTATATAAATACGTTACTCATTAAAAGAAATATGATTTTAAAAAACATTTTTTTCAATATTTAATTCGCTTATTATTATTTTTCAGCAATCATGTAACCTAAAAAATTTAATTTTTACGTCAGTCATTAAAAGAAAAATATGATTAAAAAAACATTTTTTTATTATTTAACTAGCTTATTATTATTTTTTTTTAGGTATAAATAAATTGTCTCTTACGTATTAAGTTTTTATGATATTTAAATAAAAAAAATTATTTAACAACTCCTTTATCCATCCACATCGATATCCCCGCTTGAATAAAACATGTGCGATTTTTTCACATCTAGGCTTAGAAAATGCCGATCCGAAACGACGATTTCGACCACGCGGCGATAGTGAGTCTCGTAATCTTCGATCAGTTTTGCGAGAGAACAGTCGTCCTCGGGGCTCGCTAGCAGTCGATCGAAAACGAAAGCGGATTCAAGAATGGGAAGGCGTACGCTCGGAAACCTTTTCGAGGAATATTTGAACACCTTACTGGTTTTGCCGACGATGTTGCCCCCATTTTTCAAAAGATTGACGTTCGCCTTCCATTGCTTCTCTTCGAGGTTCCTTAGTAAAGTGTAAATTTTCGTTTCCGATTCGGGGCACACTCGAGCGTATTCTGAAACTTCTTCTCCGGAGCCGCAGCCGCTGTTCCCCCGCCTCACCTCGTTAACATTAGCAGTATTATTATCGTTGTTGTTATTAATCCGGATTAAATATTTTAGGTGGCCGCGACAAACGCTATCGATTTTTTCGTCCGAAAGCGAAGAATCTGTGAATATATATCGTTTACAATATTCTGAGAAATCGCTAAAAAATTTACTCAGAGAGTTGTTGAAAAAGTAGTTCGACGAGATCTCGGAAGCGTTATCGACGACGAACTCCAGCGCGTAGCGAATAATGCTGCTCTTGTTTAAAAGTCCGTACTTCCCGTACTGCGCGGTAACTCGCGGCAACTTTTGTAAATTTTTTAATTTGGCGTCCGACTCTGAGCGGTCGACGTTTGGAAAATATTCGGTTTTAGTTTGCGAGTGTAAAGTGTGACAGTAGCAAGCGCACGTTGCCAAATCGGTGATGGGGGTGGTTTCGAGCCTGTGCGAGGCCTCCGCGGGCTTCGTCGCGTTAACCTCGTCGGTCGCCGCCGCAGCGGGGTGACCGTCGCCGTCGTCGTCGTTAGATTCTTTCTTAATATTATAAACCAATTTCAAGAGTTCGATATATTTTTCGTCGTTTAGGGAAAAATGAATCCCTTTCGAATATAATAGAGAGCGTACTAATTTCAACAGAGAATAAACGTAGATGGCGAGTTTTTTATTGGTGACACCGCACCCCGTCGGAATGTAGACCCGCCTTCGGTTTCCCAGCGCCGGCATGCTCATATCCAAATTGAAAGAAAGGAAGGAATTGATGACGTATTCCGCGCTCCCTTCGCCAATCCCGAGGAGATTCTCCAAATGCCTAACCAGTAGGTTTTCATCGGAATCGAAACTCGTCTCGCTGAATTGGTTTCCCAGTCTTTCGACGAAACGGCGAATCAATTTGACCTGCGAGTATCCGTGGACGGGTGGAGGATAAAGATCGCTTCCGCGATTCGCGACGTGGAAGCCGTCGCCGCCGAGTTCATTGCTCCCTTTCAAATCCGTTTGACATTCGTAGAGAAACGATTGAAATCTCTCGATGAATAATTCTTCAGCGTTAAAAATTTTAAAAATTAGACAACTTATTTTAAATAATTTAGACAAGTTAGAATCTTTCATACCGTTCGTGAAAAGAACCCATAATTTGTTAGGAACTTTAACCGTTATGTCCGGAGTGATAAAAAAATGCGTGGAATTGATTTTTTTATTCCCGTTATCGAGAGCCGCGGTTTTTAATTTCTTTTCCTGCGATTGAACGGCAGCGTCTCCCTCCCCCACTTCCGTTATTTCTCTTTTCTTCCTAACGTCGTCGTCGTTGTCGTCGCAGCGGCGATCATCGCCACCCCGATCCTTCGATGTCGCGCATTCGAGTAGCTCGTGAATTTTAAAATAAAAATCGAAATCGTTCTTAAAACATTTTTTTTCGACCGATAGGAAAAATAAATATTTTATCAAATCCTCTCGGATCGGTGGTTCGATCTCTTCTTCTCGCAGAAGGCTTTTACTCACGAACGCTTCGCAAGATTCTATCATATTTAAAAGCATCGACGAATGAAACATCGACGTCTCGACGACTTTTACGAAGCTCTCAAATTTTTCTTTCGGCGAATTCATGGCAGGGAGGGATTGAACGAACGAAAGACCGATCGACCGACGTTGACGCGGGTGACGTCATTAATATTTTTTTAAATAGAGAAAATTTTTAAATTTATCTTGTTATTATTAATTTATTTTCATTATTACGATTAAAGATTAAAAAAATGTTTATTAATTTTTTTATTTACCGGTACTTATATTATGTCTAATTGTATCTTTAATTATGCCTGCCATGTTTTTTAAAATATTTGCATCAGGGCGTAAATCAATGACAAACGTAAAAAAATAATTTATTAACAACTTTTATTTTAGAATATAAAAAAAAAATAAAAAATTGCCCGTAAATTGCAAATGGAGGGCGCAAAGTAAAAACACGGTATACTGCAAAAATATGGCGATTAAATCACAAAGTGTAGACGAAATCGGCTCGCAAAATTGCCATGTTTAAAAATAAAATAAAAAATAAAAAAATAAAATAAGAAAATAAGAAAATAAGAAAATAAAATAAAATAAATAAAAAAAATACAATATAATATAAGAATAAATAGTAGAAATACAATTTTTACATTATCAAATTGTTTATTATAAGTCCAACAGCTTTAAACAGTTTGTTAAAAAAATCGTGATTATCTAATAAAGAGGAAAGAACCAAATGAAATGTTTTGGGTTCGGGGTTTCGAAATTCTTTTAAAAGTTTAAAGAAAGAACACTGGTTGAGAAAATAAATATTTTCTTGTAACCATAATTGACTCTGGTAGAAATTTGTTTCCCTTTCGTAACTGTGGTTTTCATCATCGATTGATTCATATCGATCTGGTAATCCACCCGTATCTTCAAAACAATACTGTTTTACATTCCATCGAATGATGGGGTTTCCGCAAACATCGCTCAAAGTCACCATAAATTTTTTAAATAGTTGTTGATTTGGATTTCTTGTGTGTCTTTGAATACCGCAATTTAGAAAGCCAAAATACAATGTTCGTTTATCTACTAGGCATTTATCAAAATTAAATTCTATTCCTCTTTTCAAAGAACGGGTGTTAATGAAAAGCTCATAAATTTCGCAAAGATCGACAAATTCAAAACCGAAAAATACGACGATCTTTTCGATGTTTGGAGAGACATTGCGAATATCGCTTAAAAGACTACTAAAATCGATCTTCAATTCCACCAAATTTCTGAAAACAGGTTCATTTTTTTCATGATCGTCTACTATCATTCGGCTACTACCATCACCACTTCTTTGGAAATACGAATCTTCAAAAGTGTTAATTCTGATTTCTAAGTGGGTCAGATTCGGAAAGGCTTCGACGAATTTACTATCTAATAAGCCGCAATTAGGATTTGATTCTTTAAATCTCTCTATTTTGTCGTAGCACAATCTCAAAACACGCACATTTGGAAATCGGAATGGAGAAAGGGTATCGACGCTTTCGTTTCTTCGAAGGATAACGTTAAATTGACAAACGTTTGGTAGATTCAATTCCAGGGAACTATCAATCTTTCTTACATTTCTTCGTAATCTGTTTCTAAAAATTTTGGTGTCCCAAGATTCGATTATTTTCTGCTCAATTTCCCTTCGCCATGATCCATGTCTGTGTAACCTACACTCAGGTCGAACCCCCGCGAACCCCTTGAAAGTCCACAGTTGAAAGAGCGTCATTACCGCGCAAAGCCCTTTACACGCGAGACAGAACGGGATTTTAATTAGGTTTTTTTCTACATCTTTTGTGCGAGCTCTACAAAAATTATCACTCATTACTCTTAGGGGATCACCGAATGTTATTTTATTTTTGGAAGACCCTAGCGTTTCGTGTTCTTTCCCCCCTTGTCGATCTTCGAACGGTGGTGGAGGACCTTCGCTGATATCCCATTCAATTATTCTTCTATTTTCGATTTCAATCACTAAGATTAAATTAGTTAGTTTTTTGCCAAAACAATTATCGCATTCGCGAGATCGATCTGTCATAACATAGCCGTAGTCGGGAAATATTTCTTCTTCCGCTGAGAAACTGAAAATCAATTCTAACGCTTTCACTCCAGTCTTTGCGGCTAGTAGTCGTACACGATCGCTATCAACAACTGTAGATGGGTGTTTATGGTTTAAACGCACTCCGATTTTTTGTAAGTTAAACAATGATGAGACTTCCATAATTTCCTCGATGTTGTTATGATCAACTATTATTGATGTTAATTTCTTTAATGGAGGAATGCTAAGTTTCCGCATTTTACTCAAAAAATCAATTTCCACAACCGTTTTATTCAATTTTAAAGATTCCAAATCGGATTTGCTAATCAAAGCCTCGTTCGCTGCCTTGCTTAAAATAAAGGGGACTATACGTTTCGCCCTAAACACTCCTTGAACATCCTGAAAATCCCTATTGGAACATCTGCAAATTATTTTTAAGGCGTTTAGATTCGGAAACAAGGTTGAAATACTTTTTATTATTTCGAGAAAGTCATCGTGGGTGAGGAGGTCAGTACCCGTATTAGCGATTTCTAGCTCCTCGATACCGAATAAAGGTTTTTCTTTCATTAATAATAATTCAGTTAACTTTAAGAAGGTTCCATACTTATCCAAAGAAAATTTAAAAGATTTCAAGCGTTCGTACGCGGTACTCATCTTTCTAATAACTTCAGCGACGGTTTTAGCACCCGCTGGAATACCATCTGTCGAACGGTCCGTTGTTGTTGCTGATGCTGCTGCTGCTGCTGCTGCTGCTGCAGCTCTCACCATATGCTCGGTCAACGTCAATGTTATTGATTCAGTCGCCCTGTACGGGGTTTGCGTCGCATTATCGAGAAAGTCTAGAAAGTTCTCCGAGGTTTTTTGCTCGTTGTCCGAATCAAATAAAGATAAGAGCAGGTTAAAATTTAATTCCGTCGCCCCGTGTTTTGCGATAAAATAATTCATAATCAAATCGCAGTTTCTAGCGAAATTTTTCGAATCCGAAACATTGTTGTACGCATCTTGGAAGGACGGTGTTTCGAAAATGACATCCATAGTTAAATCTTGTAGATGTTTCACATTTTTATCCATTTCGATTTGTTTGTTGAAGACGAGGGAAAAAATGGACTATGACGACTGACGTAGCAGTTTTATTATCTAGAAAAAACTTCCAAAAATCCTTTTCCAATGAAGAATAGGAAATTGTGAGTAATGTTCTAGAACGTATTGTTAACGACGACGATCGTAAATACTTAACGATATCAACGCACTTACCAATGAAGAAAAATATAATATTTCAACCAGAATTTGCATTTGCTGCAAATAAAAAATAATCGATTTAAGTTTTAAACAGCTTTTATTTTTATTTTATTTATTCTATTATTTTATACACGCCATGCTTTGTGTGACCTGTTGTTTACGATTTTAAAAAAAACGCATGCTAAAGCGAGTCGCAAACGGAGTGAGCGTAGTGATTGAAGTAAGCCAAAGCGTCAGCGCGCGGCCTTGCACGCGCTCAGCGAACGAGCTTGAACCGTAGAGTTCGTCCGGACCTTTGACGTCGACAGGGTAACTGAATAAGTCGACCGGTCTAGTATAAGTCTGAAGGTCTAGATGCTAAAAGATAAAAAATCTCAAAGGAAATTATTCACAAATTTTATATAATTAAGTCAGAAATTTCATCTTAGAACTTCGACTTATATAGTATGTTCCCTGCGTTCATATTATGACGTCATAATCATATTACGTCATGATCGTATTATGATAACGCATTTGAAAGCTTACAGCCACTTTTTCGAATTCCCGTAAGGCGACACTATTTATAGTGACGTTCGAAGGGAACTCAAAAACGATCTAACGTGCTCACGCGAACACCTTTTTATGTATAAACTATCGCCTTCAACCCGAAATAGTGACGTTTCGAAGGGAAACTGATTTAAGCCGAAGGTCTAAGTATCAAGTCGAAGGTCTAAGCTGCTAAGTCGAAGGTCTGAAAGTGCTAAGTCGAAGTTCTAAGTGCTAAAGTCGAAGGTCTCAGTATAAGTCGAAGGTCTAAGATGCTAAGCCGAAGTCTAAGTGCAAGTCGAAGTCTAGTATAAGTCGAAGTCTATTCTAAGTCGGTGAAGTCTAAGTGCTAAGTCGAAAGTCTAAGACTAATCGAAGGTGCTAAGTTAAAGCGAAGTATAAGTGCTAAGAAATCTAAAATTCTCAAGAAAAATGCACAAAACTTTTTGTAAGACCAACATACTTTTCGAATTTGTCACTTAGACCTCGATCTTATAGATCAAGTTCCCGATCAGAGCGTTCTCCTATTTTTGCGTCATAATCGGGATGACGATAGTTTTAGCTGTAAGTAACTGGTATTGAAAGCTTCAGCAGCTTCTTCTGATTCCCTAGGCACCACTATATTATAGTGACGTTCTGAAGGGAACCCAAAAACGACCTAAGGTTGATCGGCGACACCTTTATTAGATAATCTAATAGCTTCAACCCGAGTATAATTGATGTTCAAGGAACTATACTAAGTTCGAACGGGTCTAAGTCTAAATCTAAAAAAATGCTCAAGAAAACAGATCACATTAAATTTTTGAAGTCGAAATATATTTCGGAATTTGCACTTAGACCTTCGACGATATAAATCAGTCCCTAGCGGCGATCACTATAGGACTTCATAATCGGTTTAACCGATAGTTCAAGCAATAGGGGTTTGACACAAGATCTTGTGCCATGATTCTCATAGGGGGTTTATACACAAATATTTGTGCCATGTTCCCAATAAGGGTTTTGACACAACTATTTGGTGCCACGTTCCAATAAGGGTTATTGACGTAAATCTGCCATTTCCCATTATGGGTTTAGGACCAAATTTGATGCCAAAACCATGAGCCCATCTTATCTAGGGTAAAATTTATGGAAGTGCGTCGCGAAAGGTCACAATGTAACAACGTCGTTTTCGAGAGAAATTGGCGTCGTGCGTTTTTTTTTATTTTTTTTCAGTTTAGTTATCTCTAAAAAAATTATTTATCAAAGAAAATTGAATTTAAGGGAGACTAAACTATACTTTAAAAATTAACTTAAAAAAATCTTAAGGGTACCCCTCGCGCTTCGATCGAGGCACGAAATAAAGTTACTTTTCACTTCTCTGGAGATGGTGCAAAATAAATTTTTCGTTTCTTAAGCGAGTTTTTTTTCGAGGAAAACAGAAAATAATAATTACGGTATCTAAGTCTATAAAGAATTGTTATTCAGGTATCCACATATTGTAAAATTATTTTTTTTCCTTTGTTCTTAATTTTTCTTAGTATTAATAATTAATTATCAACACACGAAACGACAGTCTCGCGCGCGTTTTTTTATTTTTTTTATGTTTTCATTGGAAAACCGATGCCTACAATGCCAGTAGGAGGAAAGTAAGAAAATATCGTTTTTTTTTAATGAATTTATTAATGTCATAACGAAAAACATTTTTAAAAAAGGTATCTAAAATATTAAATAAAATGTATTCATGTTCATTGGAGGAGTCAATAAGCGACGTCTCCCACGTAGATTCTCTCGCTGAATTCAAATATTATTTCGAAAATGGTAAGAGACGGATACTTCTATCTTTCCTATTCGGAATTAGCGAGTGTAAAAACGTAGAAATTTTGTTTTCTATCTTATCTTTGTATTTTTTTCTTAAATAAAGTTATAAAAAAATGTAGTTTTAATTGTTAGTAAGGTTTCATAATTATTATAATATCGTTTTATAGTACATCTACAAAAAATATTAAAACTAATAACCATTCGGTTGGAATCAGCGTAAAAAATTGTTCCCAAAAAATTGCAAAAAAAAAAATTTTTTATTTTGCATTTATTTTTTTCTCGAAAACTACGAAGTGCTACAAGAAACTAATAAACACTCGTGGACATAGCGTAAGATAGTGTTCTAAAAATATGAAAATTTGTTTTTTGGATTTTTTTGGGTATTTATTTTATTTTCTCGAAAAACTACGATAGGTACAAGGAAACTATTGTTTTTCCATTATTTAAAACAGACATTTCTTTACGCTGATTTCCAAAAAGTTATTAGTTTTTTGTAACGGTAATCGTAGTTTCGAGAAAAAAAATAAAATAACCCAAAAAAATCAAAAAAAGTTTTTTTCCATTTTTAAAAACAAATATCTTACGCTGATTCCACGAATGTGTATTAGGTTTCTTGGTAGCTATCGTAGGTTTCGAGTTTTTTGCACTTAGACCTTCGACTGTATATCTCTGACCGTTCGTTCGTTTGTTGTTGAAGAAACTAATATAAGCCGAAATCATACAGCGCAAAATGCACGAAAATATTTCGACTTAAAATTTATTTGGGAAATTATGTTCTCTGTGATTTTATAGATTTTCACACTTAGACCTTTAACTTATATCAGTTCCTTGAGACGTCACTATATGGAGTTGAAGTGATAGTTTATAACTTAAAGTTGCTTTGCGACGATCAGAGCTTAGATCGTTTTCGGTTCCTCCGAACGTCACTAACTAGATATAGTGTTCACCTTACGGGAATCGCAATACGGCTGAACGGCTTTCAAATTACCAGTTACCAATGCTAAATATCATTCATATCCATATTATGACTCAGTTATAGTTGACGCCGATGATCGAAACTGATATAAGCGAAGGTCTAAGTGCAAATTCCGAAAAATACATTGGACTTAAAAAATTTCTACCAAAATTTCTAGTCATTATATTTAGCACTTAAACCTTCGACTTACACTTAGACCTTCGACATAGCACTTAGACCTTCGACTTACACTTAGAGCCTTCGACTTAGCACTTAGACCTTAGACTTAGCACTTAGACTTCGAACTTATGCTCTAGACCTTCGACTTAGCACTTAGACCTTCGACTGATAGCACTTAGACTTCGACTTAGCACTTAGACCTTCGACTTATACTTAGACCTTCGACTGAATACTTAGACCTCGACTTAGCACTTAAGACGTTCGACTTATACCTAGACCTTCGGACTATATTATTCAGACCTTCGACTTAGCAGCTGAAACTTCTAACTTAGCACTGTAACCTTCGACTTATACTTAGACTTCGACTTATCTCAGTTCCCTTCGAACGTCACTATATCGGTTTCAACATGTTTATACCCTAAGAAAGCGTCACCCGATCTAGTAGTTCGTTTCCGTTCCTTCGAAACGTCACATATAATTATAGTTCGCCTACGGGATCGAAGAAGGTCGCTAGAACGCTTTCAATAACTTACACAGTTACCTAGCTAAAACGTATCTCATCCGATATGACTCACTAAGTGACGCTCTGCATCGGGAAACTGATATAAGTCGAAGTCTAAGTGCAAATTCCGAAAAATTATTTGGACTAAAAAATTTTGTGTATTATTTTCGTTGAGAAGATGTAAGATTTTAGACTTAGACCTTACGAGCTGATACTTAGACATTCCGACTTTATATCATTTCCCCTTCGAAACATTCGTGAATTCAGCAGTAAGATAAATGTTCTAAAAATGGAAAAAAAAAAATTGTGATTATATTATATTTTATTTTCGTTTCTCGAAACTACGATAGCTACAAGAAAACTGATAACATTCGTGGAATCAGCGTGGAAATATTTGTTCTAAATATGCATAAAAAAAAAAATTAAATTTATTTTGTATATTTAATTTTTCTTGAAAAATACGAATGGTTACAAGAAAAAATATGACATTCGTGAATCAGCGTAGATAATTGTACTAAAAATGGAAAAAAAATTGTGTTTTTTTGTGAACGAAGAAAATAAAAGACGCGAAAAAAAATAATTTCGTACAACTGGCAATGCTGCTAAACCGGTGAGAGAGGCAGTGTTTTTAAAAGGGGGAAAAAAGGAAGAAAATTTTTTTCCGAAAATGACTAGTGACGTAACGTCAAAATCATCTTATTCCTCTCGGATAAGATTTTCTCTTTCTCTCCAATTTCCTCAACAACCGTTTCGCTAAGGTCTTATCCAGAAACTTCTAAAGACGGAATAAAAAAATGTTTAATTTGTTCTTCGGCTTCCTAGAAACACGAGTCCGCTTAAACGCCGCTCGCGCCGCTGTTTTGACGCTCTTTCTAAATTGTATGTTTATGACGCTTCAAAATCGTAAAGCGTCTCTCTCGCCGACGAATAAATTTGAACGTTGAAACTGGAATCTATAATTTCGTCGTTATGTCTCGACAGAAGGCTTCGCAGCTCCACTTAATCCCGCATTTTCTCTTCGTCTACGCTTCCGATAAACATTTTGAATAAAGGGGACGAATATCGGGCGAGTCCTTGTTATTCAATAGCGGATTATTCGTTCGAACTAAATAATAAATCTCCCCTCCGCGCTCTTCTTTCTCTTCCTCTTCCTCTTCCTCTTCCTCCCCCGTTGGCAGCTCCGTTTCGTAAAACGCGCCGAGAAAAGAATCATCGTCCTTTCCCGATTTTCTTCGCCGTCGCGACGACCTCTGCTGTTGCGAAGGTTCATTTTTAAAATAAATATCGTGTTCGTAAATACGCTCCTTCAAGTACGTTTTAGCCGCTAAAACTTCTGTCGCCGAATAGTTTGTATGGTCGTCGTCCTCGTCGCGATTGAAAACGCCTCGCTCGCCTAATAAAGGTTAGATATTTCGGTAATTATTACTCTTTTTCGAAAACGCGCGCCGCTCTCTGCTCGTCGGTGACCCTCCGTTAGCACGAGCGGACCTTATCTCGCGAATGCGAAGCTCGCTCGAAGATCATGTGGCGCTCGGCCTCTTCGCGAGATTTCTCCAAGAAATCGATATCGTTATAGGGAAACCTTACGTAATATTCGTTTAAAAGCCATTTAGCCAGGCAACAAACGAAGTGACTCTGCAGTTGAATGGTATTCAGATACTTTCGGATATCCTGAATTTTTTTCTCCGAAGCGTGTCGAACGAGTTCGTCCGTTATCACCTCGATCGCGAGTTTAAAGTACAAAAAATAAAATTTAAAGTGCAACATGGCTTCCCTCCGGTGTAAAAGTGATCGTTCTTTGAAAAGGAATCCGAGCATTTCTTCGCGCGATAAACTTTCTCTAAATTTCGACAAGACCATTCTTTTTTTCTCCAAGTGTTTCGCTTTTCTCTCGACGTCCTCGATGCAAGAATCCAATAAATTATTAAAGGAGTTTTTTGAAGAATATATTCGATATTGAAGAAACAGCGACGTGTTCCTGTGAATATTATCGTTATTACCCATCGTGTCGTCCGTTATTTTTACGTATTTTACTCAATCGACGATGATTAAAATAAATTTATGGCTGTATATTTAAGCAAAACGTATACACTCGTAGGAAAAAAGTTTTTTAATTTTGTTTTTATGTATTTTTCGCAATCAGGTTGATTAAAATAAAGGTATAACTAAAAACATTTTTTTATTTACACAAAAAGTACACACTTTTAAAAATAAAACGCGAAAAATTTTTATAATATATAATATAATATAACATAATATCTTCAATTATCGAAATACAAGTTAAATATTTTTGAAATTTCGTGGTCTAAAATCTTTTGAATTTTTTTGTCGGATTTCGATGACCACCTGGTGTAAAGGTAATTCACGTAAACCTCGCCAAATATCTTATACTTAGACTTCCCAAAGTCAGCTTCCTGCATTCGCCTAAACGATGCGAGCATCTTCTGATCCCCCAAAAATTTAGCGGTGAAGCGTTCGTCTTTCGAACTTTGAGGAATAAAAGATACGTCGAGTATCAATTCGTTGGTTTCGGCGTCGAGCCGAACGTACCGTCCCAATGCCTCAATGACTAGCCGGTGCCAGGTCGGAATTTTTCCCTTCTTCATTTTTGGTTTGTAGCGAAAATTCTGGGCCTCCACGAATCTGCAAAATGCGATCTGTACGAGAAAGTCCAAAAGATCGGAGGTGAACTTATCTCCACAGCCATCGGTGACGCAAAGTTGTTCGACGAAATACCGGTTGATCGCGAAGGGCAGGTGAGTGTTCATGAAAGGGATTTTAATCCCATTTGTCGTTCTCAGGTTGACGTTGTTATACACTTCACCCATGGCCCTTTTCACTTGCGCGAGCGTCACTTCGCTGACGACATTGTTTTCAATATCATCGACGATTTTAGATACCAAGAAACTTGCTCGTAGAGCGTTATTAGATTTGATGTTGCCACCAGCGGCAGCAGCGGCGGCGGAGGCGGCGTACGGCGATGAATATTCTATCGTCACTTCGGTGTTTTGACACATTACAGTTTCCTTCACCAAATGTCCGGCGGAGGAAGAAGAGGGGGAAGACGGGAGAGGAGAGACGACTTTCGGAATGTGAATTAAATCTTTGATATCCCGAATCCCCTTAACCATATTTTCGTAATCGGGGTTCATTAACGACACGGAAAGGTGGTCGTAATGATGATCGCTGTTATCCGTTTCCCTTTTAACGTCTCCATCGTCTCTCGACGGCGGCAACGGCGGCGGCGATATTTCACTACCCTCAAAATTAGTTTCTTCGGATGACTGCCACTCGCCCTCTCTTTATTTACTACTTTTGCTCCACAGACAACCGTCCGATTCGTAAATCGGGTTATCATAACACACGAAAGGGTCGTAAGTTAGAGTTCTTCACAGTTATCAGCCGTCGCCGCGATAGCGCACTTATCAGTTTCCCGATTTAAAGTCATCCATCGTCTCTCGACGGCGGCGGCGATGTTTCACTACCCTCAAAATTAGTAGGTACGAAACAACGTTACTTTAGACTTCTCGGGAGATGGAGCGAAATAAATTTTTCGTTCCCTAAGCGAATTTTTCTCGACAAAAATACAAAAAGAAAAGATAATTACGAATCTAGGA
This sequence comes from Trachelipus rathkii, assembly GCA_015478945.1. Taxonomy (NCBI): domain Eukaryota; kingdom Metazoa; phylum Arthropoda; class Malacostraca; order Isopoda; family Trachelipodidae; genus Trachelipus; species Trachelipus rathkii. The sequence goes on from JABUQX010010445.1 coordinate 24,878, forward strand.
CTTGAGTAGCCGAGGACGTTAAGCGTGCATGTGGGTGACAAGTACATGATCGAAAACTGCGGTCGCCTATCCGATCCGTCGCCGGCGTTCACGAAGCGCTTCGGATATCGTTAAAAACTAACAGCAGCTGTAAGGCTTAATATCCCTCGTTATTTTCAGGTGTTTCTTTGGCCTTCTAAAAGAACATTTTTGAAAATAAAGCGAAAAAATCCGATCAGGACGAAATAACTTCTTCGACTACTCGGGAGAGCATGGAGCCAAAAATTTTTCGTCCCTAAGCGACGATTTTGTCGTGAGGAAAATCAAAAAATTAATATAAAGAATCGTGGACTTGGGGTAGCTGAGTAAGTTTACGTGTAGTGACGAAGTAATAGATCGAAACTGAGGTCGCATATCGCGATCCGTCGATTATTCGAACGCGGCTTCGGATAACTTAAAATTAAAGGCAGAATGTAACGTGCGTTAATGTTACACTCGTTATTTTCAGGGTTTCTAGCCTTCCAAAAAACGCTTTGAAAATCTACGTGAAAAATCTCAAAGTCCCCCTCACGTCTTCGATCGGGGCACGAAGAAAACATTAACTTTCTATTGCTCGGAGATTCGGCGAATAAATTTTTCGTTCCTAAGCGAGTTTTGTCTCGACTTATTTTTAGCTTCCCGATGAAATTCACTATTCGGTTTGTTAATTTTTAATTTCTTTAAATATTAGTTGTTTTAATTTTAATTCTTTAAATTAAATTACATTAATGAGTAATTTTTTTAATTTTATAACCACTCATGGGTTTCATGAACTAGCATCAGTAATTATTATTATTATTATTATTATTATATTACAAGCCTACGGCTTGCTCCTACGGAGCAAGCGCTTGCCCCTGAGCACTTGCACGCAACGCGCAAAAGGTCGCTGTCCTCGCCGAGGAAAACGTCTTGAGGCCATTTTTGGCCACCTTATTAGCGATATTAGAAATATAATATAGTATGTTCATTTTTCGGACCGAGCCATTCAAGACTCTGGCTTTATTATCGGTATATATATATTATATTATATATGATCAAGACCTATCTTAATTCGTCCTAATATCTAGTTTACTTTACAATTAAGTGTAGAGTGATCAAATTAGCTTGAAGTATCAACAGTATTTTAAAAGTCCTAAAGCCAGTGAAGTCTGATATTCTAAGAAGTCTAAATATATCCTAATAAGTGTCTAAACGCTGTGGAGTGACGTAGTTCTGTGTTGTTGGTGGGTTGTGCGTTGTGATGCATAGCTGTGACTGCGTTAAATCTATTGAAGGTGGTATGACCGTATGAGTATTCTAGCTCTGCGCAAAGTATATCTCTGAAAGAGTATATGCTCGAATAACGGATATATATTTTTTTATTAATTTATTTTAATTTTTATTTTTAGTTTTTTTTTTTGATCTGTCTTGTCATTTTTTTTTTATTCTATTTTTTTCTAAGCCAGACTATTATTGAACGATGGATTCCAGCTGTTCACAGTATATTGACCGCGCTGCGCGAAGTTACTCCTGTATAGCGATCAATTATCCGAGTTCTCAAGTGTTCCACTATATCTATATACAAATAAGTCGCTGACTTGTCCCCATTTATTTCTTGGATTCACTCTACCTCAGCCATATTTTTTTTTATAGCCACTTTAAACTCAACACGATCAATCGAAGATATCTTTAGGTACCTATAACTTTTCTATTCCTTATATCAGTTCCCATCTATTCTCACTCAAATAGAGCATCACGTCAGATTGGAAACGCGAATTTATTAATTATCAGTACTCATAATAGAAGATATAGATAAACATCCCGATAAAACACTCTATTGATACCGTCTATTTGAAATTATCCCTCTCAACACGTCATTTCTATATAACTTCTAGACCTAAAAAAAACCTTTGGGTGCTCGCCCTTTATGAGAGAACTCTGAAGTAATGAGTCCATAAGACACCTAATCAACATGTCTTCCAACTCCTTATATAATATTGCGATACTCAATCGTCAAACACACACTCTAATTAACACGTGTCAACATTGAGAACCAAGAGTTGCCAAAAGTTGCTTTAGCGAGAGCTTGATGATAAGTCGAAGGCTAAGTGCAAATCCTGCAAAATAATCCTTTTATCTAGCAATCTTACTCTGGATTGACTAGATCTTGTCCTGCTTTTTATGAGCCACGTAGACTTTATTTTATAGACTCTTGAGTTACCTTGGTCGTTCACCATATTAGTATGAGAAAATGAATTTATTATATAAACTTCGACTTACAGAAGACTATAGTCTAAGACTTCATTCTCAATTCATCATTCCACCTCTAAATAATCTCCCTAGACCACTGCCACACATTGTCTGAGCAAAATCACACATTAAGATCCACAGTTCGTCCTATTCAACTCCTCCACCTTCTAATACGCAATCTATTATACAGCTCTAAATGGAATCTGACTATCAGCAATCCTCTTCACAAACTCGCAACACAATAGCATGCCACTTCACGACATCGTGTGATGTAGAATCGATTCATTATCTTTTCAGCAGCGCTATACTTCTTACTTGGCTAGATATTACTGATAGTAAACCGTTTAAGATCACTCTACGAATCATAAACCTAACTCAAAATACGAAGCATATCAAATGCATACCAGATACTTATAAGACTCAATATTTCGAATTTAGAACATGATCTTGAAACTCCTATTTTTTATCCATTTAAGAACAGCATTAGGAATTACAATGAACTTGATAGATCTGAAAGTAACTGATACTCACTATCCACTCTTAGTCGATATTCCTATATTACAATCCCGTTTGAAGCCAGAAACGTCATATCCTAGTGAAGTAAAACTAAATCGAGTATAAAAAAATGACAGATAAATTTAATAATAACTTAAAAAGTAGTAGTGATCAGCCGATCACGTCCTACCTATTCAGAGTTGCGGTTTCAAAATCGAGAACATCCACTTTTATAAAATATTTATTAGAAGTCGCCCTCATATCTCGGTTAAGATATCGGCACAAAGAAGGAGGACAGATCGTATGATGACTGATACTTCTAATTGCAATAAATATTCTGTGATTTTGAATCAGTCGAACTATCGTCCATATCATCAAGCGCTATATACTGGAAGATTGTCGCCTGCTAGTAGGCAAGATATGAATTATAAAACTAACTAACTCCATTGAGCTGTGTAAAATTTCACTGCAGTACATAATCTTAAGAATTACACGAGAGCGATTATGACAAACGTAGATTAAGTTCCCAATAGACATCCTCACTGATCAGAATATCACATAAACATCTTTTACGACTCAGGATAAAAAATAGTACTCACTGCGCAGACTTTTTCCAAAGAAACTTTTAATAAGTATAAGACCAAGGTATAATAAGCGATAGAGTAGAGTATTAATATATATACTCAGATATTAGTTTATCATATTAATAAATTAATCGATGTATTCGGTATAAATTTAAAAGGAATGAATAAATTTAAAGTAAAGAATATTTGTCTGATAAATCTGTTCAAAATAATTTTAAATTTTGGATGTAAATACATTATAATATCGGAAATAAAAATGCACGCAACAGATATCTGTCGTTCGGACCCAATAACGGAAAGTTCTAAATAAATTTAAAACTTGAAGCACAGAATACTGCGTTATTATTACTATCTTTTGTTATTGTTTCCTTTTATCAATTAGTATATATAAAATTTAACACTTTGCTTATCTTTACTCTTCGCGCCTCAGTATAATAAAGCTGAATGTGAGATTTATTGAGTCATTCGTTTTATAAGTTCACCGATCGATAAATATTAATATTATAAGTAAATTTATTTAAATTTATTTTTAATTTTAAAGTCATAACTCACCTTAAATTATCTAAGTTTATATCTTATATGTAACTACCGAACAAATCAACACAGTAACATATATAAACATTATAAATTATTTATTTTTAAATTAATAAATCAACTACATATATATATTTACAACCGACTTTAGGTAGCTATTAGATTGTTTACAACTTTTCAGCTTATTCGTTGGTTAGCTTTATATATAACGATTATCTATCTACCATGTCTCGCTTATAATTCATCGCTTCCTTCATCTTCGCCTCACCCTCACACAATCGCGCCTTCACACATACTATAATATCCGAAACTGGAGTATACTGACTGACCCTCTCTCCCTCTCTTCACTCCTCTCAGCTTTTTCCTGGATTGAAATTGATCATCTCAGCTTCATCTCGTATCTTCCTGTGTCTCCACAGTTCATTAGTTCGGTCCCCTTCAGTCCGTACCCAAATACTAACCTGTCGCTACCACTCTCTGTTCCCTCCTCTCTACGTATGAGAAATGTCGACGCAACTCACAGCATCTACCAAAACTGCCACCTTCCCGCTCTCTTTACACACTACTCAGACTCTCAATATGAGCCTCAGCTACATATCTCGCTATTCGCGAACAATCTACTTGTAGAACATCCCTGTCTCGACTAACAACCAGAACCGAATCTCAAACTCCGCATTCTCTCTCATCAAATTACTATCCCAATCGTTTCCTGACGAGATTCAACCACGCCTTACATACACAAGAGATCTCATACACGCTGGGTTCACCGCACCAGTATTATTCAACACATAATATTATCTCTATACTTAATCATACCCTCATAAATCTCACACCCCATTCTCGTCATTCTTCCAGATACTACATCTCAAAGGCTCTCATTATTCTAGCCTCTGAATGTTCGTGCTACTTTTCATGCTCTCTCCTTTAAACCAAGAGTCTATCTTCACTGAGCTTTTCTCTCAAAATTCTTCATCTAATTCAACACACAGAATCGACCCACATAACCTCTAAGCCTACGCTCTTCACTCTCTCAACTCACTACAAAGAAACACACGCAGTCTTACTGTAACGTGAAGAAGACTTTCGAGCGAGAAGCATCGAAAATCAATTCACACATAAGATCTAGAATTACCGCCTCTCGCGTGTATCACATCTCCTAGAAACATATTGAGGTCGCTCATATCGTCACAGAATAACAGAGTTCTATCGTCACTTCTAGATCATTCCATACTCTACAATTCACCTCCCCTCACACCCTCACAATTATCTAGCTCGCAGAACACTCTCATAAACAAATTGACACAAGCCACGCAGATAATTATCACATACCTCTTTCCTCCTCCTGCACCATTCCGTTCTTGTGTTAGACCACCAAAAAGTATTATATCGCCTCGCTCTCTGGCAATAACTTCTGGCGGATATCGATATCATACTATTTCTACTAACCCGCGCAATGATCCTTCTACACTTTTTAGATACACTCTACATTGTCTCAGCACAGCATCCAAGATTTGCCTATTCAAACACCTATATCAGAGATTTCCTATTATCTTCACTCTCTCTTCATAATCTGCTCCTCCTCTTAATCTGCTATATGAAACATCTCATTTTCCACTATCTGTACCTCTCTTACTCGTTCTATGCTTTGTCTATTCCAGCAATTCTGTAGTAGTGTTCTTTGACACTTTAGAATCCACATCACCTCTTTTCACCTCACACCCGAAACGACACTCCTCTCCCATTCTTCTCGCAGATGCGACTCTAACATATCTCTTCTCATTTACACTGTGCACCTGCTACATCTTCTACGACTTAATCATCTTATATGGAAGCTGTTCACAATTCATTATCCATTTATTCGGATTCCCTAACAGCCTCTACAGGATGGAGAACGAACGCAATAGCAAATCTTCTCGCAGTTGCCATGTGGCTGACGCTTCTTCACTTCAATACTTAACCAAATTAAGCATTGATATTTGACGCACCTCATTCGAAGAAACTTATACGAGCGAGTACGCGTTTGGGCACTCTAGACATTGTCTCGCATGTCTTCACCGAGACCAGTGTGCTCAGATTTCTACATCACCATTATTCTGAGAAAAAGCCTAGTCAACGACCGAACTCCTCTTTCTTTTCTGGTACCAGAAACGACGTCAATGATCATCTTAACAACCAGTCAGAATTGCTAGTTTCGCGACCATCACGCCCTACCCATCACACCCGCTCCCAATGTCTGCACACAATGCTATACCATCTTGCAAATCTATACTTATATCAACCATATACACCCAACGAACTACATTCACACTAATTAAAATGAAGTCTACACAACTAAATCATATACCTAGACATATTATTTATTTAATTATATTTTTAAAAATCATTAAGTAATTTATATTAATATTTACGAAAACATAATATTATTTCATAACTAGAAAGACGTAAATTTAGGGTGCTAAATAAAGAAAAATATAATAAATAAATTTAAAATATCTTCGTCTGGATCTTATAAACGATAATATCGCTCAAAATAAATCCAGATCAAGATATTCGATTATCTGAGTAGAATAATGTAGTAAATAAGATAAAAGCGCACATAGTCTAACTATTGAATCGATAGAGAATAACGAACATAAGACAGAAAAAGAAGATACAATATAAACAGCACAGAAATAAGTGCTCGAGTTAACACTTATTGTATTTTTAGAGACCTTTCCTTTTATGTCTGACAGAAAAGAGATGTATAAAATCCAAATTTAGAAGAGTAGCGATATTTCATTTTATACTAGATCATCGTATCAAACGACCTTAACGAGAGAAAAATTCTCTAACATCATGATGACGATAACTATATTTTTTCTCGATCACTAGATAGCATATGGCTCATGTTTTATATTTTAACATTCACGTAAGATTATCTGATAATACTCCGTCCGACACATGCAGCTTATACAATATTTTTATAACAATTAAGTGCTCGCATACGAGTAGTATTATCTATTGATCTGGAGTCTATTTAATTCTTAACGTAAATATGCAGATAGAAACTTACGACTCTTAGCCTAATCTAGAAATCGGGATGCTATCTCTGAACTATTATGACAGCGGATAAATCGCTATTAAGAGATAGTTCGAGCAGCTTAATGAATATATTATTGTAATAGGCGGTTCAGCCCCTATGTTGCAGATTCCCGTAAGCGAACGGACTATCTAGATAAAGTAAGCCGTTTCTCGAGGAAATAACCCAAAGATATAACCACCTAACTGTTATGCATCAGTCGGCACATACAAACAACATAGATAGTGTAAATGTATGATCCAAGCCGATACTGATTCTAAAAGAGCCGATATATAGTCAAGTGTGAGAATTAGCTAAAAACTGAGAATAATACTTAGAGTATCACATATATGTCTATTAGAATCAAATGCTCTAGGACTGTAGTTCTAAATATGACTTAATCGAGGTCTTATGCATATAGAACGATATACTAAGCGACCTACACGTACTAAGAGTTCAGAAAAAATCTAAGAAGTGTAACGTAAGACGAATTCTACATTGAAAGTGATACATCAAAATTAAAATATACAGGAATTAGATACGTGAAGATTGAATGTCAGTAGATATTCCTCGAAAGAGAAGATACAATATAGAGAAACAATGGGTTCTAATAGAAGGCGAAGGTACTGATATATTACAAGTCGAATTCGACTCACTTTATCAGTCTGAGAGTTCTTAAGGACGAAGATAGACGAATAAATCGAGGGTCGAAAGATGCTAAGACTAAGAGTTGCTGAAGTTTAATAGAATCAGGAAAAGTAGTAAAACATAAGTGCTAAAAGAGTTCAATCAATCTCCAATAACACAAACATTAAACAATATTAATTATTAGGGCATAAAGCTATAGAGAACTCTAATAAATTGTATCAAAGAGAAATTGCTCACTTAGTAATACCCGAGGCTTACACAAGCTCCCTACCCTGCGTCACTATATGACTTCATAATTCGCGTTTGAGCATTAGTTCTATCCTATAGATTAATAATATAGGCAATGAATTATTAACGTTCGAAGTCAGCTTCTTTTCAATACTATCGAGTATGCAGAATCACTGATTTAGTTATTATACTAGTAAGTACGCTTCTCACCTCTTGGGAGTTAACTCCACAAAACTCCAGCAATTCCTACAATATACGAGAGTGACACCTATACAACTCTTTTTAAGAGATATGAGAAGAAGCGAATATACGCTCTAAACTCCAGATATATTAGTTAACTGTCTCGAGGGAACCTGATAATAAAGTATCTCAAAGGATCTATAGAATAAAGTACGAAATTTATACATGTGACAAACTATAATACATAAGTCACTCGAAAAGTAAGTTAAACCGAGAAAAGAAAAGATTTTAAATGAATGAATAAAATATTTATCATAAATATTGCTACTGTAGACATATACGAAACTTCTTAATACTATGTCAACGCTAATCACAAAGTCTCGATGTATATAGGTCGATATATACTTATTAGTACAAAAAGAAATCAGTATTAATAGTATTATTCTGCATTGCGTCATCAATAGTATTATTAAATGGATATCTGTAATACTGCTGATTCGATCCGCTTTTACGATTTTATTCGCCGTTTAAGGACCATAACTAATTACTCAAACTGATATGTGATACCGCTTTTACATAGAGAGAATACCCACACATAAATAAAAACGATATCCTAAAGAGTCCAAATAAGCCAACAGGAACACCTGCCTTAGTAGTACACGTATCGACTTCTAAGCGCAGATCTCATCGATGACAGTGTTAAAATAACCTTAGCAATTATGATTCTCCCTCAGCAGTAATGGAATCATCAGCAATTTATTATATCGACTCATCGGTATGTCTGGAACCCATTAGAATCACATATAGCGTTGATATCGGCTCGTTCGACACATGAACATTGAGCCATACTATATTTTTCATCATCGCCAAAGTTCCAAAAATGGCCTCAAGACCGGTATCGCAACCAAGCGAAGCAGAGACTAGGCCCTACTCGCGACCTTGCGGTCAAGTATACACTGACCTCACGGAGCATAATGCCTTGCACCAGTCCGCGAGCTGAGGACTTGTATAATTTAATAAACAATAAATTAATATATAAATATATGTAATCATATACTAAATTCTAATATGACAATCTTATATTTGAGCTGCCTATTTAAGAGTATATATTTTCCCACTCACTAGAAAGAGTATATATGAAAAATTAAAAATCACCTAATATTAAAGAGAATTAAAATATTAAAAATATCAATCATCCTAAATATTCTATAAAAGATTAAACATCTATATAAAAAGAACTCAGAATATAGTTAAACTTCTGTCGAGCGCGAGCATAGAAATAGACGACGATAAAGAAAAGAAAAATCGCCTTACGCGCGGAATCGCAAAGTCTAATTTTCGCCCGATCATCTCGTATGTAGTCAGAAGATAACTAGATTTGAATTTCATATTACCGACGGAATCATGTAATATAAGAGACCGTTTATCAAATTATTTATTCTACTTCTTTCTATTTTACAAAATACGCTTTCTATTGCAAAGGCTAGGAAAACCAACCTTGAAATATAGACGAATGAGAATAAAATATAACGTCTTACCGTTTATAATCAGATTATTAATAAGAAAATATCCGAATCGAGCTTCGAAAAAACACTAGAAGATGCGACGGATTACGCCTTTATCGAGCATTCCAGTTGCAGACAATGCCTCTAATCTGGAGCGTCGTCACATACACGCACTATGGTAAAATCTAGTCATACAAACAGGCTAGCTCTAATTACAAGTCATTGCTGACTGTACTTATAATAATCTCACATCTTATGATATTTATACTCAGAAACAATCATCGCCCATAGTTTCGGACTGCTTAGGAACAAAAAAATTTATGCCCCATCTCCCGAGTAGCGAAATAAACTGTTTAGTGTATTCCTTATAGAGTCACGAAATATTTGACTTCGCTATATGTACAATTTTAACAAATGTTCTATGAGAAAACGCAAGGAAATCCCCCTGTAAAAAAGAGCTACGAAGTTGGGAAGAATAACCTATAATACACCTAAAAGACTGCTTTTGAATATCCTATACTAAGATACGAATTCGATAGAATATATTATTGAGGTTCGTTACGTATCGCGTAATATTAGAGTACGCAAGTTTCTATTTATACAATTCTAAACCCATCATGCATCTATTACATCCAGAAGCTTGAATACAGATGTACATCAATCTAGTCTTATCACTTACGTCTCTAGATATTAGAGTGTAATTTGTTAATTCTTGCTCACGAGAGAGCCATAACACAAGATTATACGCGTATATCACCGTAATCAAAACTATTTATCCTAGTATTTTCGCATCCAATCTCGAGAATTCTATATACATTATCACGTTGTACTAATACAGATGTCTCTCAGACAGACTTCTATATTTTTATGAGCTTTCAGTGATAACTACCTCGGCCCCAGCCGGTCGTATATATCTGAGTAGGAAACTATATAACAATAGACTAGAGATGGATCATCAGTAATGCTCGTTACATTCCGTCGACTACTGATTAATACTGCGTGTACTGAACGTGCTAATCATTATACAACTTCCTTCCGTGTACTTTATGCATAGATCTGTAGTACACGAACCAACGTGATCTGTTAGTAGTCGGATAAGTTAAAATAGAACATAAGAGTCTGTGCATTCAGCTCATTAACTATAGAATTTATAATATCATAGTAAGTAGAGTTATCGAGAATCATCACGCCGTACAGTACCTTAAACAGATCTTACACTGTCCTAACTGAGTGATAGATTATGGTAGAAATACTCATAAGACAGCGAGATTGATCACTCATATACAAACAGCTCTCACCTTAATCCGTGTCGTAAAGGAACCCGTATAACTACGAATTTAATACTCGTTGAGTGCGGATTTCGATCATCATAGTATCAATAAAACTCTACATCATCACCAGATATGTTCGTTCTCTCCTCATTCCTCGAATCTCTTTTATCGCTGCGTCAATCTTCTCCCAGAATTTGCTCCATTATAATATAAAAGAGTAAGGCCATATATGACTCTGTTACATCAGTGTGAGGTCTGAGATCAACCTAAGCAACTCCAGACGATTGTGGAACGCAGTAATGACTATATCTACAATACGCAACGTGTACGCCTTCATTCCGCCACCGACTGTCTTGGGACAACTCGATAAGAAATGCTGTAATTAACATACTAAACTTCTCAGCAAAAGTAGCTTACTTAACGAGGAGAGTTTCTGAGATCCATTCTTAAAAACTTCACGATTGAGAGTGTGAGAATATCTAACTTCGTCAGAGTGAAAGCTTCTCTCTTACGCCATAGAGTGAAAATTTAACCAGCGACAAGTGATAGTAATAAGTAGGTTGGATAACACTAGAACTCAACCTCGACATAACTCACAGAGATGTGATATAATAATACACAGCTACTTCTCAATAGAAACATTCATCCAACGACCTTTGCGACTTAGTGCACCGTACAGGGTAGATTGTATATATTCGTTCTCAAACACGCTTGTCTATACCAGAGGATCTGTTAAGTACACGAGAGTATCACTCCGATTTCTCTTCTATATTCTAGTACAGATTGTCATACTATTCAGAATATCGCGTGAGGCAGGCTATCAAATTATGTAACGCGACAAAGACTATATAAAAATATTGTGAAAGAGATGAAAGACAATATCATATTGAACGGTTCACGTGATATGACATTGACTTTTCTGATTCTGCATCTAACGCGTCCTCAATCCATACTCAAACATATGAGCTCAAAGTGAGCCTTAATGCTTACTAATGCCTCACTAATTATCGAGAAAAACAGAACGCCTCAATCCGCGTAATAATTTTCTTTACGGGTATCGAGGAAGAATGCCTACGCATTTTGTATAAGAGTTGACAAGGTACGAGCAAGAGTAATTGTGACTATTGCTATAACTGTTACTACTACTACTAAGGCAAGAATTGAATCAGAAATCTGTTGAGTAACACTAGAAACTTCTGCTCTTTACATACATGAGTTCTATTAATCATCTAAATCATTACGAACAATGGAAAGAATTAACCATCAACTACATAATTTAATACAATGCCTCGTACCAACATCGACAATCAAACTATACATGATCCACGATAATAGAGCAAAATAACTGATATTAATGACTAGCAATTGCTATCAAGTGTCATTGATTCTTAATTTGAGTATTATATGTTACTCATATTAATTAAAATATAAAAATTTTTCGTTCCATTTAATCTCAATTTAGTCGTGTTTTACCTTATTGGTGTATATATTAAAAAAAAATGTTTTAGTAAGTTTACATCATATTCAATTTATATAATGCGAAAAAAATACATAAAACAAAATTTAAAAAACTTTTTCCTACGTTGTAATATCATTGCATAAAATATACAGCCATTATGTATTTAAATATCGTCGATTGTAGAAAATACGTAAAAACAACGACGACAACGATGAGGTAATAACTCGATAATATTCCAAGGAAAACAATCGTCGCTGTTCTTCATATCGAACTATATCTTCAAAAACTCCTTTAATAATTTATTGGATTCTTGCATCGAGGACGTCGAGAGAGAAAAGCGAAACACTTGGAGAAAAAAAGAATGGTCTTGTCGAAATTTAGAGAAAGTTTATCGCGCGAAGAAATGCTCGGATTCCTTCCAAAGAGACTAAACTTTTACAGCCGGAGGGAACCCGTGTTGCACTTACATTTATTTTTTACTTTAAATTCACGCACAGATACGAGTAACGAACGAACATCGTTACGAACACAGCTCGGAGAAAAAAATTTCAGTATAACGAAAGATATCTGAAATACAAATTCAACAATGCGTGAGTCAAAACTATCGAATATTGTTGGCCTGCTAAATGTCTATTTAAACGAAATTACGATAAGGTCCCTATAACGATATCGATGTTTTGGAAAACTCTCGCGAAGAGGCCGAGCGCCACATGATCTTCCGCGGAGTCGCATTCGCGAGATAAGCCGCTCGTGCTAGACGCAAGATTGCGTCATCCGATCTGATCTGAGAGTCTCGCGCGTTTTTCCGAAAGAGTTTAATTACGAAATCTTACCTTTTATTAGCGAGCTGAGAGCGTATAATTGCAATCTCGACGAGGACGACGAACCATACAAACTATGTCGGCGACAGAAGCTTTTAGCGGCTAAAAAGTACTTGAGGAATCGATTTACGAACCACTATATTTGTATGTTTAAAATTGAATCCTTCGCATCAGAGGGTTTTTCTTCGCGCGGCGCATAAAAAATCGGCACGACGATGATTCTTTTCTCACGGCTCGTTACGAAACTGAGAAAGGGCCAACGGGGGAGGAAGAGGAAGAGGGAAGAGAAAGAAGAGAGAGAGGGGAGATTTATTATTTAGTTCGAACGAATAATCCGCTATTGAATAACAAGACTCGCCCAATAATTATTCGTACCCCTTTTTTATTCAAGAATGTTTATCAGGAAGCATCGTAGACGAAGGAGAAAATGCGGGATTAGAATCGGAGCTTGACGAAGCCCTTCTGAGAATAACGGACGAAATTTATAATCCAGTTCCACGTTCAATATTACGTGGCGAGAGAAGTTTTCGATTCTGAAGCGTATATAAATACAATTTAGTAATAAAGAGCGTCAAAACGAGGCGGCGCGAGCGCGATGAATATCATTTAAAGGGACTGTGATACACTAAGAGAAGCGAAGAAAAAGTTAAAAACAATTTTATTGCTCTTAAGAAGTTTTCATACATGGGCAAAGAAGTCGAACGGTGTGAAGGAAATGGAAGCGCGCAGAATAACTATAGAGATATTCCAAAATCGGGTCTGTTTTTCTATAGACTTATTCGGGAGAATATAAAATTATCTTCCTTCTAACGACTGCCTCCTCACCGGTGGTAGAAATACGATAACGATTGAACGAAAGATTATTTTTCGCGTGCTTTTTTTCTTCGTTCACCAAAAAAAATTCAAAATTTTTTTCCATTTTAGTACAATTATCTTACGCTGATTCCACGCATTATTTTTCTTGTACCCATCGTAGTTTTCAAGAAAAAAATATAAATATCAAATAAATTAATTTTTTTTTATGGATATTGTAACGAATATTTCACGCTGAATTCCACTAATTATCAGTTTTTCATTGAGCTATCGTAGTTTTTCGAGAAAAAAATAAAATATAATATAAAAATTCACTAATTTTTTTTTTACCATTGTTTAGAACAAGATTACGCTGAATTCACGAAGTTTCAAAGTGAACTGATAAGTCGAAGTCTAAGTATTAAGCGAAGTCTAAGTGCTAAAATTCTTTTAATCTCTCTAACAAAATAATACAACAATAATATTTTAGTCCAATTATTTTTCGGATATTTGGTACTTAGACTTCACTTTTATCATTCCCGCATATAGGCGTATCCCGTTAATATAATGAAGCGTCATAATCGAATGAAAGATATCTTTAGCTTTAGTAACTGGTATTTTAAAGCGTTCAGCGACTCCTTCGATTCCCGTAAGGCGACACATATTATAGTGCGTTTCGAAGGACCGAAAAACGAATAACTAGATCAGAGGGTCACGCTTTTTCTAGGTATAAACCGATCGGATTAGACCCGATATAGTGACTGTTCGAGGAACTGAGATGAAAGCGAACGGCTAAGTATAAGTCGAAGGTATATAAGTCTAAGTCTATAGGTTTAATTCTAAGTCGAATGGTCATAAGTTATTAAGTCGAAGGTCTAAGGTAATAAGTCGAAATCGTCTAATGTGCTAAGTCAAGGTCAAGATATAAGTCTAAGGTCTACAGATTATTAGTCGAAGGTCTAAGTTGCTAATCGAAGGTCTTAAGTCTTAAGCAGAAGGTCTAGCTGCTAAGTCGAAGGCTCGTAAGAGTAAGTCGAAGGTTCTAAGTGCTAAATTCGAAAGGTCTAAGCTCACGCTCAGGTTCCTAAGTGTGAAGATCGAAGGTCTTAAACTGAAAGTCGAAAGATCTACAGTGTCAAGTTCAGTGTATGAAGGTTAGTTTTGCTAAAATTTCTCTATAAATTTCTCAAAAAAAATAATCATAAAAAAGTTTTTCTAAGTCCAAATATTTGTTCCTTTATGTTATTTTCCTTATTCGAAATTTTAGCACTTAGATTATCCGTTCGACTTTGATACATTTTCCGTTTGGCGTTTCTATATGACGTCATAATTCGATTGAAGATAGTTTTAAGTCAATGTAAACTGGATATTTGTAAATGCTTTCAGCCGCTATGCGGATTCCCCGTAATGTGGATCACTATACTTATCAGTATGTATCTGTATTCGAGGGAACCGAAAACGATCAACTTTGATCGCGCAACACCTTAAAGTTTATAAAACTATCACTTCAAACTCCAAATATAGTGACGTCTCAATGGAACTATTCAGCTCAAAATCCTTATAGGTTAAGATAGAACAAATCCTCAGAGATAATTAATTTCCAAAAAATATTTAATGTCGCAATTTTTATTTCGGAATTTGCACTTAGACCTTTCGATGGGATTAGTTTCAAGCAAACAAACGATGCGAACGGTCAGAGACATATAAGTCGAAGTCTATAGTCAAAAATAACTCGAATAACTACGATCAGCTACAAGAAACTTAATATCATTCTGGAATCATCGAAGAATATTTGTTTTAAATAATGACAAAAAAAATTTTTTTTATGTTGTTATTATTTTTTTTTTCATTATTCAATACTCATAGTTTCAAGAAAAACAACAAATTTTCAGCTCAAGAATCTGGTTTAAAGATGGAAAACAAAGTTTTGAGAACCTATCGGAGTTTTCGAGAAAATAAAATAATAAACCAAAAAATCCTAAAACAAATTTCATATTTCAAGAACAACTATCTACGCTGATCCACGAGTTCTACTTTAGTTTCCTTTGTACTATTCGGAGTTTTCGATGAAAAAAAATAAAATAGCTCTAAAAAAACTTTATATCATTAATTTTTTTTGCAATTTTGAATGAATTTTTTGACAGCTATAGAATTCTAAATATGTAAAGAATGCAAAATTCCTGAAACTATGTATATAAAACGAATTAAACAATTATATAGCTATATTAAACATTTAAATAGTCTTAATAATTTCATTTAGTTTAGCTAATACTTTTATTACTGAACACTCAAATAAAGATAAAGATAGATAAAAACAAATCATTCTACGTTTTCACACTCGCTAATTCCGAATAGGAAAGATTAAAGTATCCGTCTTCTTATCTATTTTACCGATCAATGAAATTGCAATTTAGCGAGAGAACTCTAGTGTGAGACGTGCTTATGGACTCTGCTCCATTGACTAGAATACATTTTATTTAATATTTTAGCTATTCCTTTTTTTAAAATGTTTTTCGTTTCTTACTAAATAACTTTCATTTAAAAAAAAAACAGATATTTTCTTACTTATCTCTTGACTGCATTGTTATATGCTCCTTCGTTTTCCTAATGATAAAAACATAAAAAAAAAAAAACTCGTGGCGTGTAACTTTAGTTATCACCTGATTAATTATAAGTATATATACATAAAGAAAATTATAAAGAAACAAGGAAAAAAATAATTTTAACAAGAATGTGGATACCTGAATAACAATTCTTTATAGACTAATAATAATTCCTAATTATTATTTTTTTTCGATCTCCTCGAAAAAAAACTCGCTTAGGAAACGAAAAAATTTATTTTGCACCATCTCCAGAGAAGTGAAAATAAGAACTTTATTTTAATCTGTATAAGCGCAAGGGTACCCTTTTAAGATTTTTTTATGTTATTTTAAAGTATATGTTTAGTTGCCCTTAAATTCAATTTTCACCATATTGATAAAAATTTTTTTTAGGAGAAAAACTAAACTGAAAAAGAAATAAAAAAAACGACGACCCTTATTATTCTCTCGAAAACGCGTTGTTACAGTGGACTTTCGCTCGACGCAATTCATAAATACCCTGATAAGATGGGCTCGATGGCTTTGCACAAATGTGTGTCGAAAACCATAATTGGGAACATGCCAAAATTACGTCAAAACCCCTCTATTAGGGAACATGCACAAATTGTGTCAAAACCCACTATTTGGATATGGCACCAAATTGTTTAGCTAAAACCCCTTGATAGAAAACATGCACAAATTTGTGTCCAAACCCCCTATTGAGCTTGAACTATCTTAAACCGATTATGACGTCCTATAGTGACGCCGCTTAGGGAACTGATATAAGTCGAAGAATTTTCTGTATTCGAAAAATTAAATTTCTGCCGAATCATATTGTGATATGTTTTCTTTGAGATTTTTTAGAATTTAGCATTAGACTTTCACTATATCAGTTCCCTTGAAACATCATTATATGCGGGTTGAAGCTGATAGATTATAAACTAAAATGTGTCGCCCGATCACGTTAGTCGTTTTTGGGTTCCCTTCAAAAACTCATCTATACATAGTGATCGCCTTACGGAAGCAAAGAAGTTGCTGAAATCGTCTTTCCAAATACCAGTTACGTTTAAGCTAAAACTATCATCATATCCATTATGACGCCAAATTAGGAGCCTGATCCTGTGTGTGTGGAAACTGAATATTATAGTCTGATGTCCTAACGTGCAAAATTCCAGAATAAATCAATCTTGCCATCATACACAATAATCTTTTGCATTGTGATTCTTTTCTTGAGAAATTTTAGTTTTAGCGACTTATATACCTTCGCTTATACTTAGACCTTTCGATTTTACTTAGACCTTCTGACTAGCACTAGACCTTCGACTTAGACACTTAGACCTGTCGACTGTATGTGTGTGTTGAGAGTAGAATGAACTCTCCAAGGTTATCAGTTTATTCGCTCCTATTAATACAGATAACCTTCAATATCTTGTTCGCCCTGTTAAATGATATTAATTGTGACAAAACTGTTCGAATATATTCTTATCCTTTGAATCATTGCAGCAGTATCCTGCCAACTCTACTATAGATCACTTCGTTATTGAGCCTATCGATAAATACTTGGACTTCGTACTATCGCTCTCCATCAAACGACGCGAGGTACAGGCGTTTTAAGACTTCGATCTATTAGACCACTAGAACTCTTTTTATTCTTTCATATACTTTTATATCACGGCAGTATAAATACTTGTCATATAACGAATTAGTCTTCAC
Source organism: Trachelipus rathkii (assembly GCA_015478945.1). Taxonomy (NCBI): domain Eukaryota; kingdom Metazoa; phylum Arthropoda; class Malacostraca; order Isopoda; family Trachelipodidae; genus Trachelipus; species Trachelipus rathkii. The sequence goes on from JABUQX010010445.1 coordinate 42,992, forward strand.
TATTACGGGTTGAAGCTTATAGTTCCTGATATCTAAATAAATGTGTGATCACACGACGTGGGATCAGAACGTTATGCATCGTTATTTTGAGTTCCTTCGAAAAACGTCTACATTAACGATCCAAGGGTTGTCCTCGAGAGATTCGCACTAACATTATGAACATTGGTATGCTGAACGGTCTTTTCATATGAGATATTGACCGACTTCTCTAAACTCAAACTAATAGATCAAGACCAGACTTTATGTACGTCATATAGTTTGACGCCGCTTAGGGAACTGGGTTAGCCTCGTATTTTCTCAAGTGTGCTAAATGATAAAGACTATGCACCTGAAAAGATCGTCACATTTCGACAGATATAAAATCAATATAGGGCATCTGTGAATAATATTATCCACATAATTACACATTTTTTTCTTTATTTGTTTATTAGTCACTTAGACCTTATCTCTCTATACTTAAGACTCATTTTTTATCCTTAAGATTAATACGTTATCCACTATTAACTCTCCAAATTCTACGTATTTCTAAATTAACGTTAAGTTGATCGAGTCCAGATGAGATAAGATTATAACGTACATCACCGTCATAAATGTCCGGGACGAAACTCTACGGTTTTATCATGTTCATAATAAAGTCATCGTCCGTCTGAGCTAGCGGAGTGTCCAATTAGCAGTCAAGCAGAGCACTGGAACGCTTATTCCTTATAAGTCTAATCACAATACGCTACGACTCAGTTTGAGCTTCAGCATTATCATGAGCGTTTTTTTTATCGAGCATATTATAACAAGCTAGCCAGCAAAACAGACGATGATTGAGTGCTTCTAGTGTTCACACAAATCAACCTATATATAATTATAAATATACACAGATAATTAATAAGAGTATATTATAATATTACTAACTGCATACTTTCTATAATTTGTCAGACCTAATAAATGTTTGATGTGATATCAAGAAATAATCCTTGTAGTTTTTATATTAGTTATATACGTTGAATTCTGGGTATATCAAGAATCTACTTTACCTTTCACCTTAACTCGTCTTAACAATCTGTTATCTAGAACATACTCACAATTTTCTAATTCTTCATAAAAGATTTGTAAGATAGTTTTTCTAAAGTATATCAAATAAAATGGTGATCATAATGATAACCATTTTTTCCCTCGTTCTTCAACAAACTAAAATCGAAATGGATAAAAAATGTGAGAACATCTTACAGATTTTAACTATGGAGTGTCATTTCGAAACACCTTCCTTCCAAGATGCGTTACAACTAATGTTTTCTGATCTTGCGAAGAAGTTCGTACTTATGAATTAGCACTGCGATTTGATTATGAATAATTTCATTGAAAAACACATTCGAGAAGCGACGGAATTTCAAATTTTTTCCAAAATGATCCTAGCTCTTATTCTTATATTTATTCGTACAACAGGTATAAAGAAAATTAACACTGTAATCATATTAGAAGACAGATTTACTTGAGAATAGTCCATTGGCTGTTCGGTCAGCACTGATATCATTAGAAAATCAAGGTTTCTGGATACATGAACATATCCTGAAGCACAGTGGTGCTAATTCTAGCTCAGTATTGCAACAGCAAGGCCAAGACATCTATGCGAGCATATTTGCCCGACGCACATCAAACAATCGTGAAACCGATCGATCTCAGATTGGAAGATCTTATTCACACTCGGTGCTAAAACCAGTCTAGCTTAAGTAAGATTTTGATGAAATATCTATCTATGTAACGCTTAATCGAACGCTGTAAGAAAATATACGTATCTACAATTTAATATCTTTGGAAAATAAAGTATGGAACATTTCATCTAATAAAGTTAATATACTGAAATTAAGTTATTATTATATATGCATTAAACGACATAATAACTCATAATGCTGCGGCTATTCACTCATTGAGACACTAGCTAAATACGCTATAAACAGTAGTTAAGGAAAACCCACACGCCACATTATAGGTTGAGCGTTATATCTGAAATATATTAAGCAAATGTACTCAACCCTTTATGTACTTGTAACTCAACTACAACGCCTTAAAACATGTTCAATATATTTACTTTTTGCCAGATAAGTGCGATAAATTAATCTAAGATAAGTCTAGAAAGCATCTTCAGGATCGATAGTGACAAGTTCACACGATGTATTAGCGTAATAATACAATATAGATTCAAGCTCCGCCTTTAGTTAAATAATGCAAGTAATCAAACGAATTGGATTGTGTACTAATACTTGGATGTCACACCCGATGAAAATAGAGTAAAAGCAATCCGCATCATTTTTGGTGATACTCATTTATTACTGATATGTTGAATAAAATAAAACACACGGTTATGAGGATAGGAATCAATTAGAATTGTATTTAGTAGATCAAAAATAACAATGAGGCCTATGAAGACTACGTAGTATTCCCTCCAAAGCGGATCCCTTAACTTCATAATTAATAGTATATTCATAAGGGAGCTATAAACTAATAATCAAAAAATGAGGTCTCACAATTATAGTACTAATGATTTAAACAAAAGTAAATTCGAGTGAGATTGTTAGCGTCTGCTTAATACAATGTAATTGTACCGACCTTCAATCGAGACACAGAATTCCAATTTATACGCACTCTCTTGATACAAAGTCAGACTACTAGGACCTAGCAAAGAACGGATATAAGTAGAAAGAATCGCATCTTATGAGTCGAGATTGGTATCTTTCAGTTCTACAGCGGAAATAGAAAATGGAACAATAATTTCATCGCGAACATCACCGGCTATGTACTATAACACTTTATTCACGATTTACGCTGTAAATGCGAAATTGTTATTTTGCAAAAAACTAACAATATTAATTTGGCAAGTTAAGAATGAAATATCCATTATGTCCTTACATACAAAACATAATTCTTATTAAAGTTATTTATCTAAATTAAAGCATTTACTTTTTGTTCTGATATGTATCAATAGGGGGGAAAACAGTCGAAAGCTCCAGGTTCAAATAGTAAATATATATACATTCTCAGTATCCCTCATATGATTACAGGTTTGATAATTTTTTATAAAGTGCTTGACAAAAGATCCTAGAGTAGACATCTATCAACACTATATAATAAAAATCGCGTCTCATAGGCTCGTCGTTAATAGTCTGTACTTGGACGTCATTTCCCTGCGTATATGACAGCTCTTTCAACTGATGGACTAGTCAAATATTCGTTCAGCGGGTTCGCACCTTGTAGATTAGGTTTACAATGCAAACTTGGATCTTCATAGCTTAATGAGTCCAATAATTTGAGTATTGCACACGTATACATTGATAAATTACAGTAATCTTAGGACACCAAAAGTTTTAGATGCACTAAATCAGATTACGAATAAATAATTAGAAAGATATCGATAGCTCCTGGAATTTAATTCTAACCAAAACGTTGTCAAATTTAACGTATCCTTCGAAGAAATCGTAAAAGCTTCCGATACCCTTTCTCCTAATTCCGATTCCACAAATGTGCGTGTTTGAGATTGTGCTTACTGACAAAATAGAGAAATTAAAGAATCAGAATCCTAATGAGGCTTATTAAGAAGTTAAAATTCGTCGAAGCCTTTTCCTAATCTGTATCCCATAGAAATCAGAATTAAAACACTTTTGAAAGATCGTAATTATCCAAATAATAGTATGTAGTTCAAGCGCAATATACTAGCATACGATCATGAAAAAAAATTCCAACACTAAGTGTCTCTAGCAATCTTGTGGACATGTAGTAATAGAATTTTCGTAATCATTCTAGTGATGACTCTCTATTCTTCGATTCACTTTTCGGCAAATGTCTCATACCAAATTCATCATCGAAAAAGATCGTCTGATATTATCATCGCTTTTGAAATTAGTCTGAGTCTTGACGAAGAATAATGTTGATGCATTACATTTATAAACCACGTACTAATTGAAGACAAGAAACCAAGTAGACTCAAAATTTTTTCTTATTTAAAATTATGATCTCCCTTATCTAACATTAATAGGAACAGATAATACCAATTCTGTTGCTGTTATAATGTTGGCTTGTATCTAACATTTTCGGGTCAATAATCTCATAGCGACGATACACAACCATAGAAATTAATACACGAGGAAAGATAGATTGCCCTTCATCATCAACAATCTCTACTTATTAACAAAGAAATAGTGTCACTATATGTATAGCTCTATCGGAAGGGCAGAGATTGATTATGATATACTTACGAAACCCCATGATTCATTCGAGGAATGTTAACTTATCACTATTAGACGGAATTGTTATGAAGATAATAGTGTGCTAACTCATTATACTCAAAATTCACGCTATTGGCGAATCTAAATCTATGAAGTCTTTAAATATCAATACACATCTACGACTGAATATGAGGAAACAATGTATTTATTCTCAACCAGAGTCTAAATTATGGTCTAATAATAAATATTAAAATAATATTCCAATTAAATATTAACCCAGTCGTGTTGCTTTCTTTATGAA
>JABUQX010010446.1:5000-20757 GCA_015478945.1 Trachelipus rathkii
TTTGCTCAAATAATTCTGCATAACGCAGTGCAATGTGGTATCGATTGCCTCCCTGTTGATGTTGAAGCTGCAATTGTAAAAATATATTCATATTTTTACATTTATACCGTTCGAGTAGAGCTTAAGGAATTTGGAGATTTTGTCGAGATTGAGTATAAACAGCTCCTTGGATACAGAAAAAGATGGCCTGCTTTAATGGCTGCTATCGAAAGAGTGTTGAAACTCTTTTCTGGACTGAAATCATATTTTGACAGTCAGAACAAATGTCCAGAGGTTTTGTAATTTTTTTTTTCAAAATCCCCTTGCTGAAATATGGCTTCACTTCATTCATTCCCAGGCAGCTTCTTTTCACAAAGTTGTTTTGAAGATTGAAGGAGACAATATTTCATCCGTAGAGGTATTGCTAGAAATATCCAATATGAAAGAAACATTACAGTCAAGAAAAGACCATGTGTTTTTACCACATTCGGTTCGAGGGCTACTTAGCAAACTTGAAGAAGAGGGAGTAAATTTTTCTGAGGTAAAGACCGTAAAGAAAATAGTTGTGGATTTTCATGATACTTGTTTGAAGTACTTGGATCAGTGGTCAGTTACATTTTCACATTTTGAATTTATGGATTGGATTACGCTAAGGAAACCCCAAGTTGGTCACAAATTGAAAACACATTGGATTTTGCGTCAGAAAAAGAGGTTTTTGACCGCAAGAATGATTCAGATTTGTTTGAAAAGTTTACGTGTTCGACCAAATATATAGGCGAGAAAGTAGACGAATGGAATGCTTCGAATCTAGTAACAGACAAACGGTGGGTGGAAGTATTTACTTTCCTTAAGAATCGTAATATTTCTCATCAACATTTGTCGGCATTAGTTCAATATATCCTTTGTCTTCCTGGAACAAATGCCTCCACAGAACGTGCGTTTTCTCATGTAAATAAGATCTGGACTTCTGAAAAAACCCAACTCAAACCTCAAACTCTGAAAGGAATTCTTACTACCAAAATAAATTTGGATCAGACATGTATGGAGTTCTACAATTTAATTAAATCGTCTCCAGAATTGCTGAAGAAAATTTCATCTACCGAAAAATACTGTAACTGAGTAAATAATAATATATATATATATATATATATATATATATATATATATATATATATATATATATATATATATATATATATATATAAATATATTATATATATATATATATATGTGTTATATATATATATATATATATATTATATATTATATAGTGGTCCCGATTTTAACTGCAAGAAATCTGGTCACATTACTCATAGAACGCTGGGGTTAGGTTAGTGACCCCTCCCCCCGTTATAGGTGACATCGCATATAACTTTAACTCCCTGAAAATCATTAATTTTAAAATTTTTATCTTTGTATAAGGTGATAAAATATCAGCCAGTATTTATTTAATCCTTTATATTGAATAAATATTGTACATATAATGTTTATACAGTATAGTATACTAAACATATTTTATTGACTAAGTTAATTATAGGATATTTAATACATTCAGTACAGTACTGGTACACATCTATACAATGTAAAACCTTTTTAAAATTTGCAGATAATATTTTTTTATATTTAATTGCATAGTCTAAGTATTGTATATAAATTTTAAAGTTAATCCATTGCGCAACAAAAATATTTTCTTTTCAAAAGTGAATGAGGAGTTGAGATGAAGGAGATTTCCAATCTGTAGATTGCATAGGCTGCTTTTTTGAGAAATACATTGTTATCGGCAACTGACGCTTTTGCCTTTTTAGCTCACCAAATATTTCTTCATATGGTTTTAAATCATTTTTCAATTTCTCTTTTAATTTTGAGACTGCATTCCATTGAAGGATCTTTGACGATAATGAAATTATTTAACTGTTTTGTCATACGAAACACAGCTCACCTAATGTATTTAAATCCCAATCATTTACTACAGCATTTTTTTCATCGTCATCTTCAGTATCTGAATTAACAAGTTCAGCTAACACATCATTCGTTAATGTCTCCTTATTCCCTTCAATTATTTCTTAAATTTCTTTTTGGTGGAGGCCGTCAAATCCATAACCACCAACATGATGAGCAATTGCAACAATGTTTGCAACTTCATCTTCTGCAGTTGAAAATCCTTGAAAATCTGTAACGCATTCACTTCATAAATTTTTCCAGCAAGCGTTAACCGAGTGTGGTTTAATTTGATCAATCTCCTTAACATAATTTACACAGTCTGCAATATTTAAAGATTTCCTCCAGTTCATGACGTTTGCATTCAAATCCTCTTCAGAAAATTACAAATCCGTGTGAATGTTATCTTTATGTAATTAGCTTTGAAACATCGATTCACTCCTTGATCTAAAGCTTGAAGAATTGAAGTATTGGCTGGAACAAATGCAACTTCGCATTCCATTGGCAGTTTTAGCCCTTCTGGATACCGCTCATTGTTAAGTATTAACAAAGCCCTTTAAGGCATTCCTTTATTTTCAAGGTAACTCCTGACTTCTGAAACAAAACACTTATTGAAACCAAGTCTTTAAATAAAATCAACTGTGGGACCAAGCTTTTTTATTGGGCTGGCCGAGAAGACTGCAATAGGATTTTTGTTTTTTTACTATACATTAAGTGGTTTTGCCTGGACTTTATGAAGAAGCCAGGCTTTAAATTAGTGGCAGCTGCATTGCAGAAAAATATATTTGTCACGCTATCCTTTGCTGCTTTGAAGCCGGGGCCTCGCTTTTCATTTTTAGAAATGTATGTGCGATCTGGCATTTTTTTTTTCAGAGAAGCCCAGTTTCATCAGCATTGAAAACTTGTTCAGGCAGTTACCCTTTATCTTCATTTATTTACGTAATTACAATGCAAATAATCTTGCTGCTTATTTATCTGCGGACGTCGATTCTCCTGTCGTACGAATATTTTTTAAAGCAAAAACGCTTTTTGAAATTATCAAGCCAACCCTGGCTAAATTTATACTTTGTCATTTCGATTTTTAAACTTACCATATAGAGTAGAGGCCTTTGTTCTTAACGTTATTCCGTCGCAAGGCACTCGTTTTCGATTCATGTCTTTGAGCCAGATATTTAATGCCTGTTCAGTTTTAACCAACGTATCATCTCGCAGACGCTTGTCATTTTAGATGCACTTAAAGATCTTCCTAGTATGACTGCGTTCTTAATTCTTTTTCTTTGTTCGAATTGTCGATTCATTTCTCCCGTATTTACATGAAACAGTTGTTATAGAAGAGCCAGCTCTAATTAAATTAAAATTTTTATTTCCTCTTCCAGTGATATGCCAATCTATGCTTTTTTTTAGAATTTGGTTGTGGTATGTTTCGTTTCTTAGCTATGATAAAAAATATTTATAAAATACTGTACACACTGTATAAAATTTGTTAAAATTTCAGCGAGAGAAGCATATACAAACGCTATCAATGCGAGTGCAACGAGTTACAGTAAAAGCCTATTGCCAGCAGAGGATCCTTGTGGACTCTAAAGTTATTCGTTTTCTTTTCATTTTAACTGTATGACTAATGAATTACAATTTTAATTTTATTTTTCCAATTTTAATTTTAATTTTTATTATCTTTTTAACATATGTTTGTATTGCAGAATTTTAATTTTATTTTTGTAATTTTTAAGTTTTTCTTTTTCTTTTTAAACAACCGCAGATATAGCAGCCAGCTTCTATAAGACCGGTTCTAACGAGGGACGACTGTGTTGTGTATAATATTATATATATATATATATATATATATATATATATATAATATATATATATATATATATTATATATATATATATATATATATCTATATATTATATATATATATATATATATACTATATATATATGCGAAAAATAAGATAACATATTCTTTTGAATGTTTTTTTAAATGCTGTCAATAATTAATCAATCCTTTGCTGATAATTTTATAAATGCCCAGTTTTTTGGGCAGGCATTTATGAAATGGGCAAATGCCTGGACAAATGCCCATTTTATAAATGCCTGCCCACTGGGCATTTGCCCAGCGTACATCATATATATATATATATATATATATATATATATTATATATATATATATATATATATATTATATATATATATATATATATATATATATATATCATATTTATAATTATATTATATATATATAATTATAGGTTGTATATATATTATATATATATATATATATATATAATATATATATATATATATATATTATATATTTATATATATTATATATATATATATATATTATATATATAATATATATATAATATATATATATATATATATATATAATATATATTATAGTATAATATATATATAACATGGGCGTAGGCAAGAAGGGGTGCACTTTGAACCCCCTCTACAATATTGTGAAATAAAAACTGAACTTTATTGTATGCAGACGAAGTTTTAAAATATCACATAAGCGATAGATATGAAGAGTAATTAACGAAATTACTAACGTATTATACAACAAACTTTTTCTATAATATTAATGTGTTTTCGTTTTCATATTGGCTTGAAGTGAGCTAGCTGTGTTCTTTTTATACAGCTAGCTTCTTCAGACAGTATTCTCCGCTGGAACTCTCAGTATGTCGATAGTATTTGGCGCCTGGATAAAGGCTGCTATATATATATATTATTTATATATATTATATATATTATATATATAATATATATATATATATATATATATATATATATATATATATATTATATATATATATATATTATATATATATATATATATATATATATATAAATATATATATATATATATAATTATATATATATATATATATATTATATTTATAATATATATACTATATATATATAAATCTATATATATATATATATATATATATATATATATAACGACCTTTTCTGTTTTACGACTCCTTCAGTTTTGAACTTTGTTTTGTTTTGTTTTTTAATTATTTGTCAGAAAATTTCAATCTAAACAATCACTTACGTGGTAACGGACATGATTCAAAAATTATATAGGACCTTTTACGTTTTATGACTCCGTCGTTTTTTTTTTTTTTTTAAGCTAAGGAATACCAAGGGTAAACCGCAAATGCAGGAGTCGGGGTCTTCCTCGGCCTTCCGGAGAAACATCAGGGTAGGATATTTCCCCCTCCGCGGGGGGGGGGAAGGGGGGGGGGGGGTTTTTTTCCCTCCGGAACCGGCCCGCTTTTGGTATTTGGGTGTCGGCGGGGGTTCTCGCCCTTCCTAGGGGTATGGAAAACGGTCCCCCCTCTGTCCAACGTCGGCTCGAGCCCCCTACCTCCTTTTTTTTACATATATGTAATAGCTTTATACGCTGATTCTAAATTTGTTATTAGTTTTGTAAGTGTCGTACTTTTCGAGCTATTTCATTTTTAAAACAATATTTAACATAAATGTGATTTTAAAAAAATTATTTAAAATATTTCGAACCTTTGAATCATGTCCGTTACCACTGAAATCAATTGTTGGTTATATATATAGTAAGCAATATATTAAAAAAAAAAAAAAAAAAAAACAAAATCAAAACTGACGGAGTCGTAAAACGAAAAGGCCATAAATATATATTATATATATATATTATATAATATATATATATATATATATATATATATATATATATATATATATTATTTTATATATATATATAATATATATATATATACAACCTTTGCCCCCCCCCCCCTAAATGAAATATGTCTACGCCTATATATATAAACAAATTAAGCAAGAAAAATGCTAAATCATAATTTTTACGCCTTCATTATTGGTCACTTGGCATTGCACAAAAATTGTTGCCATGTATATTTGAAAGTATGGCAAAAAAAAAAAAAAAAAAAAAAATTAAATTCTTTTTTTTTTTGCGGGTAATATATTTTTTTTTTTTTTTTTTTTCTGAAAATTAAAAATTAAAATTAATAAATTAAATTTATAAAGGTATAATGCTAAAATGTAGGAAAAAAATAGCAGTTTTGACTCCTTCATATCTTGGGAATTGGAACGATCAACGAAGTTGAAAATACTCATGTACATCATTGGATGCAGCTAACCCCGCGACATAGCTCTCAGTTATCAACTTGGCGTGTATCGTACGAGACGTGATTGTGTCATTTTTATTTCTTTCCAAATATTTCAATGCCTTCATGTTAACTATGTCGAAAAAATTAGAAAGTGGTCAGATCAATACGAACAATATGGATTCACGTGTATAACGGAACGAGATAGGAGTCAGCATCCTCAATACATGATTTGCAATGCCAAGTTGAGCAATTCTAGTTTAGCACCGGCAAAATTAAAGGAACACTTTCTACAGCTGCATGGAGATGGGAAATACAAGAACACAACGCTCACTGAATTTAAGGCGAAGAGGGCTAGATTCGATTAAAAGACTACTCTGCCTGTAATAATGGGTGTCATGTGGTCTATGTTGATAGTATGGTTGTGGGTAGATCTATGTAAGGTGAGGGCAGAGTTGGGATTGTCTTGAAGTAGGTCATATTTGGGTTGGTAATTACGGCTGATGAAATCATGTGTTTCTCCAGTGTATATACTGTTACAGTGGGCACAAGGTATTTTGTAAACACATTGAGAAATAAAGGTGTTGGTATGAAATTTTGGTTTAAAATTTTTTTTGAAAGAAGAAGATTTGAAGATGAGGTAAGAATAGTTTTAGGAAGGACCTTTTTGCAAAAATTGTGAGAAAACGAAGGTAAAGGGAGGTAGGAAGTATGTGTATTATTACGAGGAGGTTGGAAGGCATAAAAGTTATTCTTTGCCTTACGGAGAGCATTGGTGATAATGTGTTGTGGATAGGATAGTTTAAGAAAGGCTGAAGAGATTAAATTAAATTCATTTTGGAGGTAGGGGGGGAGAACAAATCCTTAAAGCTCTAAGGAATAAAGAGGATAAGGTACCAATTTTAGTGTTAAGAGAATGGGAAGAAAACAAATGTATATAGGAAGGGTTAGAAGTGGGTTTTCTATGGACCTTGTATGTTATGGTGATCAGACCAAATTAAAAGTGTCTAAAAAGGCTAAGTTGTTGTTAGTTGCATGTTCTATTGTAAATGTAATATTACGATGGATGTTATTAATGAAAGTGATAATTTCAATATTGTTAGTGTTAACAGGTACAGCTGCGAAAATATCATCCACATGTCTGTACCAAAAAGAGCTGTTAAGAAGAGGGTGGAGGAGAATGTGATGGATTTCTAAAAGTTCCATGAAGATGTTGACAAGAATAGGGGAAAGGGGAGATCCCATACTTACACCATGGTTTTGTTTGAAAAGGTGTTGTTAAACTGAAAGTAATTGTGTTCAAAGGTTAATAGAATAAGTTGTTTGATGAGAGGAAAAGGTTGTGAAAGAATGATGTTGTTTTCATTAATGAAACGTTCTATGAGAGTGATGGTAAGAGGAACAGGTACAGAAGTGAAGAGTGATACTACATCGAAACTAAGGAGTTTGTGAGTAGTGGTGTTGATGTTTTTAGTTTTAGAAATAAAATCTTCGGTGTTTGTAATATGGGAAGAGGAGATATGTCCTATGAGAGGTTTTAAAGAATTAGCTAGCCATTTGGATAAATTATAAGTAATTGAGTCAATGTTGGAAATGATCGATCTAAGAGGTATATTTTGCTTATGTGTTTTGGGTATGCCGTAGAATTGAAAGAGTTTAGGGAGAGTGGATTTAAGTTCATTGTGTAGAAGAGGGGAGTTAACAAGAATTTGTTTAAGTTTGTTGTTAAAAAGAATTTGAGAATTTTTTAATGGGTTTCTGGTAAGAGTGGAATAGGTGTTGTTATCATCTAAGAGGGTGTTACATTTGTTAGTGTAATCAAGAGTGTTAAGAATTACAATATTATTCCCTTTGTCAGAGCGAGAGATCACAATATTGTTGTTTTTGAGAAGGGAGGAAAGAGCAGTATAGAATTTTTTAGGACAAGTCTTAGAAGAAAGAGTATTAAGAATGTTAGAGGTTAATAAACCTTTAAGTAAGTCTAAGTTATATGAGTGTAAATAATTAATTTTTTTCCAAGTATCAAACCCTAAAATGAATTTTTTAAGTGGTTCAAACTGTTGTAGAGAGAACGAAAGACCATATCAGTAGTGATGCCCGCTCCGCGTATCCTACAGCTTTTTCTCAAAAAGTATAAGAGGTATAGGTCTGAAACTTGGAATATAAGCTATGTATGGGATAAGCTCGAAACCGTGTAAATTTCAAGTCTCTAGGATGTATATAGAGGGGGGTCGCCCCCGAGGGTCGACACGGATATTGCGCTTACGCCCTTGTTGCGTGATCTGAGAGATCAAGATTAGGCCTAAATAGCGTTAGGTTCGAGCATGATGACGTAATCTCGTCGCAGACGAGATTACGTCAGTGCGCGAGCGTGCACACACACACACACACACACACCCTTTCGCTAGGAAGGAATAGAGGTATTAGCTTCAAACTTGGAATATAATCTATGTAGGTGTTAAACTGATCCCACGCAAGTTTTGGTGACCCTAGGTCACCCCTTAGCGCCAAGGTCAAACTCGTCCTGAAAACCATGTTAGGCTTAACGTATCGGGCTAAAATTTGGATGTGAGCTATATGATGACGTAATCTCGTCGGAGACGAGATTACGGTCCCTCTGCGTCCCCTCGTAAGGGGGGAGTAGCCCATAAAAATTACATGATCGTAGAAGACTGGAACTTGCGAAGGGTAGAGGAGTTGAGTCGAGACGGAGTTGGAGTTGGATTCGGCTTCTGAGTCCAGAGACCCCCTGGAGGGGGGTCCACATTTGAAGAAAAAAAGAAGAAATGCATGGAATGCAAAACAGAGGAAGAAGAAGAAGAAGAAAGGAAGAATGAGGAAGGAAGAAGGAGGAAGGAGGAAGGAAGAAGAATGAAGAATGAGGTGGAGGCTGAGAAGGATTCAGAGTTGGTAGTGGCACCGGTGTTGGAGCCGGTGCGGTGCTGAGTTAATAAACATTCGTATAACAACAATGTTGGTGTCTTTATATAGGTTATTGGATCTGTAGATTTCGAAAATAATGGTTTCAGAACCATCAAGAAAAAAAAAAAATAAATAAATAAATAAATAAATAAATAAAATTTCTTATTCTTTTTGTTTGTTTTGTTTATTTTTGTACTGGTACGATGACATCTCCCCACATCTCTACACCTGTTGTTGATATCTTCACAAGGAGCTTCGTTATTCCCAACGATGTGTCATTTATATTTAATCGTCAACCGGATGGATACCGATACATTGCTTGTATTCCTGACAGAGGTTCAAATAATAGACCTTTATTCGTTTGTGCTGATGGATTCATCAAGATTATCGACATCGCAGCTGCATGGCTAGAGGATAAGTGTGTGTTATCCGATGGATCGATGAGTAGTGAAATATCTATCAGAGGTGACCGTGTGAGAGGGGATAATAGAATAGACGTTGCGTTCTCATCATGTGACGGTATTAAAACCATTGATGTACGCAACTATTAGAAACCCATCGATTGTGTGACCTTCATGGTACGTGTATAGGTTTACAGTTTCGAACTCTGAAAATATTACAAGCATTGCTTAATAAAACGACTTAAAGTCTATCTTAAGATGTTTGACATACTTGAGGACTTAATACATATAGCACATGGTGTAATCTATGATATTTACACCGAAACATGTGGTTTCCCGTATAATGCAGTATACAGGAATGCGTTAATAACTATCAGCTTGGATGAGTTTACTTTTCTCTTGTATGAGAGAATGAGTGCTGCTGAATCAAAATATGCCGAAAAATGGTTTAGTGCTACTGAAGGCCTTTATACTTACATTCTTTCAAAGGGTGTTGAATCTTTAGAGAGATATATAGAGCTTACCCAACTTGAATCCTATGTTCTGCTGATTAGACTGATTAATATTTTAAAATAAACTTATATTTTTATGTTTTATATGTTTTTTAATGTTTTAATATACACGCTTTTTCAATGAAATTATTAAATGTTATAAAATGAAAACTTGTTTTACTTTCCGCTTATGTTCGCTTTATTGGCTAAGTTGATGATAGCTTTTTATTCGTCTGGTTGTTGTGTGTTAAGTAGGTTATGTTATGGTTTAGCTTTACAGAGAGTAAAAAACTTTACTTTTGTTTGCTATTCCAATTAGGTATTGGCTGGTTTAGGTAGGTTTAATGCTAAATTTTTTGTACAATATTACTATGTTGGAGATATGTTTTTGATAAAGTATTATGGTTTTTTGTGAGTCTTGTTAGTTATTTTAGCTGTTGATAGTTTGGACATTGGTTAATGTTAGCACAGTTTATTCTTTACTTAAGATGTATAGGTTGTCGTTTATATTATATTCTTAGTTCTAGCAATGTTATGTTGCTTATTAATAGGAAACTTTTATTATGTTAGCATACTTCCGCTGGTCTGTATGATAATTACAAAAGGTTATGGTAAAGTTTTGTTAATAATGATCATTTATGTAAAATTAACATTGCTATGTTACAGAGGGACATGCTTGACAAAGTGTGAATAAGTTTACGTTTTTGGATTTATGTTAGTTTACTTTAACTGTTGTTAAAGTGTGGACTTTGTTTAATGTTAACCGTTTATTTCTGTTTAAGATGGGGTGGGTTTGTCATTGTGGGTTATATTCATAGTTCTGATGATGCTAAGTAAGCTTTTATTAATGTGAAAGCTTTGTTACGTAGCATATATTGTTTGATCTTGGTATAAAGAACTTGATTTTATGTTTATCCATATATCCAAATGATACTCGAAATGTGACTTGAATCAATAGATCAATGATCAATAGATCACAACTGGACAGGAGGTGGTCGATGGTGGGTGGATGTGGGTTGATTTAACTGATTTACTGATTTAGGGTTATGTAAAACGTGAATTTTTTAAAGTTATAAACAAAAAGAATAAGAATTTTATTTATTTATTTATTTATTTATTTATTTTTTTTTTCTGTATCGATCTGAAAACATTATTTTCGAAATCTACAGATCAAATAACATATATAAACAACCAAACATTGTTGTTATACGAATGTTTATTAACTCAGCACCGGCCGGCTCAGCACGCGGTGCACTTACAACTCTGGATCTTCTCAGCCTCACTGATTCTTCATTGCTTCTTCCTTCCTCCTTCTCCTCTTTTCTCATTACTTCCTTTCTCTCTTTCTGTTCTTCTATATATTTCCTTCCATGGACTCCTTCTTTTTTTTCGAAAAAAAACAAAAAATACCCCCTCCAGGGGGTCTCTGGACTCAGAAGCCGAATCCAACTCCAACTCCGTCTCCGACTCCAACTCCTCTACCCTGTCTCCAAGTTTTAGTCTTCTACGATCATTTTAATTTTTTAGGGGGGCTACTTCCCCCCCTTACGAGGGGGACGGCAGAGGGACGTAATCTCGTCTCCGACGAGATTACGTCATCATATAGCTCACATCCAATTTAGCCGCGTAACGTAGCTAAACATGGTTTTCAGACGAGTTTGACCTTGGCGCTAAGGGGGGCAGCACCCCCTTAGGGGTGACCTAGGGTCACCAAAACTTGCGTGGGATCAGTTTAACACCTACATAGATTATATTCCAAGTTTGAAGCTAATACCTCTATTCCTTCCTAGCGAAAGGGTGTGTGTGTGTGTGTGTGTTCACGCTCGCGCACTGACGTAATCTCGTCTGCGACGAGATTACGTCATCACGCTCGAACTAACGCTATTTAGGCTAATTGATCTCTCAGACTCACGCCGACAAGTCTTAGAAGAAAGAGTATTAAGAATGTTAAAGGTTAATAAACCTTTAAGGAAGTCAAAGTTATAAGAGTGTAGAGATTTAGCGTTTTTCCAGTATCAAAATCTAAAAAGAATTTTTTGAGAAAAAGCTGTAGGATACGCGGAGCGGGCATCACTACTCATATCCTAATAGAATTTTCTCATCTTTGGTTAAAATATAGTCTGAGAGATTTATGATTTGATCCACGGACGAGCTTGAAACCCAAAGGCTTTTGTAGTAGATATTGTTGAATTTCATCTCCAATGTTCTCTTCTTATGTGATACTACAACATCTTTCTTATTAAGAGCCAAATTTAAAAGATTGGTGAAGTTTTCCAGTGAATTTGGATATTTGATGTACCAAGAATTTTGAAAAGATTTAAATTTTTTAAAAGTTTTCCCAAAGGTAGTTTTAATTTCCAGTTTGATGTTGGATATCTTGTTAATCAGTAAGTGTTTAAAGATATCTGGCACAGGTTCAAATTTATTAAATTTAATGCCATTAGGGATCATTGTTCTAGGTATGATCATATTGTTTAGGCAATCCTTTATGAATAATAATTGTACTTTCTTAATGTTGACTGAGATCATACTTTCAGAATAGTTTCTAAATAACTTCCTAAAATTAAAATCTTCAATCCAAATGTTGTTATCAGGCATGATATAATATAAATGGTATTTGGACTTAAGACGTCAGTATTATATATTGCATGGTTTTTGTTCACAGATTTGTTCGACGATCCTCAATACAAGTCAACTGGTGTGTCCCACAGATAAAGTCTGCATCCATTGCAGCTTTAAACCTTCCTACAAGAACTGCTCAAATGTTAAAAAATGGGTTAGGAATAGGAGAGTATGATTACCAATCTGAAGAGATGCTAGCATAGTGGACGCAAAGGTTACATTCTCCTGCGACAACCAGGGGTCTAGGTTCCCTATAACACAGGCAATAATGGCATTTGCAAAGTTACATCGTTTGCAGGTTTGGGTGTATTATGGGGACTCGAAGCCCTTGAAGTTTGGGAAGGATACCGAGAAGAATATTTGCCATCTTTTATGTTGTGGGGGAGTCCACTACAATCTTTTGTTGCCCCTAGTCATGCAAATGAATAGAGAAACAGATATAGCCAGCACTAATGTAGTGACCCCTGTGGAGGAATTCCCGGAGTGGACATTATTGGACGAATCAGTGGAAGAAACGAGCACTACTGAAGTGGTACCACCTACTAAAGCTCCCCAAAACACCGGTGGGGAGGTGGAAAGAGATTCGGGATATCCTCGAATACATCAGATAGTGATAGATCAAGATAATATAATAGATCCCTTGGAAATTGACCATGACGACATTGATAAGTTACAAAAATCAGACTACCTATTAATACGCTTAAAAAGAGCTATAGTACAAAACTTGCCATTTAACGGGCCATTAAAACCTTTCGCGCGTGTAAGTAACTACATATATCTGAGGAATGATCGGTTATACAGGGAGTTTCCTACGGGAGAGTTTGCATTGATTGTCCCACATTATTATTTGACCGAGGTAGCAATAAAAACACATTGGATGTTCGCCAATATAGGAAAGCACAAATTACATTCTCTGCTTATAAATTGGATATGGCATCCTAAAGTCACAGCAATCTGTAATGATATCGCCACCACTTGTTATAAGTGCCAAGCATGTAAGATCTCTAATATCCTATACGTTCCGCCCACACTAAAAATAATAACTTCAAGACCTTATGAATTGGTGGCGATGGATCTGATATAATTCCCTTGCTCAGCGCAAGGGAATAATTATGCTTTGGTGATGGTAGACTATTACACAAAATGGGTGGCTGCTGTTCCTCTGCCGAATAAACAAAGTATCAGCGTAGCCAATGCATTTCAACATCGAATATTTCCATTTCTACAAAAGTTACCGGAACGACTTCTAACAGATAACGGCAGAGAATTTATAGGGCCTGAATTTGAAGATCTGTTTAAAACGACAACAGATTTAAACACGTAACTGACTACTACCTTATTCACCATCCCTCCAATGGACGCTGTTCGAGCGGGTTCAATCGCTACCATTAGTCTGTATCGCTTAGACATGTCTGTAAAGAAGTAAAATAGGGGATGAAGAATTATCACAGTTTTTAACTTGGTTTATCAATCACACACACTCATTCAGAGACAACGAAATTCCCTGTTGAAAATATACTAAACTAGTGGCAGCAATGATACATACCAGGACTTCCTTTTTGCCTGTTATCTCGTGATTTATGGAGAGCATAGTTCCGAGAGATTTGTTCTTATGAATTACATCAGATGGTGGGCATTAAATAAGTTCAACTTCGGAAACCTGAACTAAAAATAAGATTCCCCACCCTAGGATATAGTGGCCCTTAGTGAAGTATATCAAGGTAAAACGCACAGGTCCACCCTATAGCAATAAATATCCGCAGCGGATGGAAAGCAATATAAAGCTACCATAAGCAATTAAGGATTATGGAAAAATGCCCCTGATACTTTGATGAATAATCCCGACATTCCAACGATATGCGTTAAATGAAGATTCAAGAACCAATGTTGTATGATGAAGATAAATTGAGGAAGTTTTTCAATGATAATGGAATGTGGAGGTACCATCACTGAACCTGGACGAGATAATGATTTCTTGATATATGATGAGACGACTATTCATTTGTAGATGTCACTATTGATGAAGAACATATTAGCTAAATTAAAGAAAAATTTATAGGTCTGTTTAAAAGAACAGGAAAAGATAATTAGGGTTAGGGAAAAGTATTAGATAAGGATATAGGGAAGTTAGCAGTTAGAATTGATAGTACGTTAAGGCATTTCGATAGGATGGTGAATTCAGGATAAGGGAGAGAATTTTAATGAATAGCTTAGAATGGTGACACCTCTTGAATTGCATAGATGGAGGCGGAATACCGTTGGAAGCTATGAGAGTCCACCGGACAAATTTGAGGGGAATTCTTACCTCCAACTGACAAAACCTTTGAGGAGCTCATTCAAGCGTATTCGACTCCCATAGTGGGAATACCACTATCTGAAGAAGCCGAAATAGAGGCATATTTGAATATTGAGCCAGGTGAAGAAGATCAGCAAGTGTTTCCTGATGAGTTATCCTTTGAAGGATTCGAGGACATAGATAATTTAGTAATTGAAAGGCTAACGGAGCTTACAGCGAAAAGAGAAAGAAATACTCGTCCTTATACTCGGTCGCGAGGGCCTTGTCAGGACTTACCAATTGTTTTTCCCTTCATGATAGAAAGAAGGGCACGAAATAAAAAGAAAAATTAAAATAAGATAAAAACACTTTTGAAAGAAATAAATATAGGAAATATACCAAGAAATTAAATGAAGAAAATCATTTCCCTTGTGCATCAATCCTGGTATTGACGGGTGGGGAGGAATGAGATGGATTTCATCTATGTCTTATTTCTCCCATCCTTACAGGTGTGTATTTTTGAATAAAATATAACAGAGAAAAAGAACAAAAATCAAATAAACGGAAAATTAACATCTGAGAAGGAAAATAAACAACAAAAAGAAAATAAGAAAGCAAGAAAAATAAACCGGAAGACAATCGGAAGCCAAGAAAAGACGACTGGAGAGTAACTCTTTGCCTTATCAAAAGGGTAAATATTAAAGATTATTATGTTCTTATTTATATGTTTTTGCTTATAGTGAAGTGATAGAAGATGAATAAAGTAAATTTAGTAAATCACTATTTAATTTTTTTGTTGACTTTTGAAGAATTTATAAGCAAGAATTTATTGCGTGGATGATGTATTGGAAATGATTATAGTTCTTGTTTCTATTCAGCTCCCAGTTTATGATCCCGAAGAACCAGGATATAACCGCATAGTGAAGTCGGCATCCCGGTCTTGGAACGCATCTCTTCTTCAGTTTTGGAACTTCCAGTGTCCACAGTTTGTGAAATTGAGATCT